>PVKA01003381.1:44340-110708 GCA_004027165.1 Ctenomys sociabilis
TTTTTTTTTTTTTTTTTTTTTTTTTTTTTTTTTTTTTTTTTTTTTTTTTTTTTTTTTTTTGTTTTTTTTTTTTTTTTTTTTTTTTTTTTTTTTTTTTTTTTTTTTTTTTTTTTTTTTTTTTCCAGAACTAGGGATTGAACTCAGGCCCTTGCGCTTGCAAGTGCTTATTTAACTGAGCCATTACAGAGGTTTTGGTGGGTTGTATCTGCATTTTCGCTTGATTATAAATCAATCACTTGTAGTGACTCTCCTGTTTTCAGCCTCCCAAGTGCTGGGATTACAAGTGCGCCAGCACACTCAGTCTCAATCACCTCGGTGTACTCTAGGGGGCGGGTAACATGGCATGCCAGGGATTGAATCCTGGATGCTGTGCTCTTCTTTAATTTCATCTGTGACCCACTAGCTGTTTAGGAGGTTGTTATTTAACTTCTGTGTGTTTATGGCATTTTTGCTGTTTCTTTTCTCAATAAATCCAGTTTTATTGCTCTGTGGTCAGATAGTATCATGGTATAATTTCAGTTCCTTTGCATTTACTTAAGAGTGCTCTGTGTGCTAGTATGTGGTCTATTTTGGAGAATGCCTAATGTGCAGCTGAGAGGAATGTGTATTCTGTTGTTACTGGGTAAAACACTCTGTAAAAGTCTACCAAGTCAATTTCTTCACAAATTTGGTTTAGTTCTGTTATTTCTTTACTGATTTAAAAGATTTTCTTTTTTAATGTAATTGGCACAGGGTTTCACTACACAGCTCAGAGTCATAGTCATCCTCTTGTTTTCAGCGTTCCCAGAGCTGAGATTACAGGTGTGTGCCACCATGCCCCAAGTTGGTGGCTGATTTAGCACACCTGGGGGTGGGGCCAATGTGGCATGTGGTGCCTGTGATCAAACTCTGGTCCCTGTGCTTGCCTAAGCAGGTGCTTAGTTTGCTGATCTATCTCACTGGCCCTTCTTTGCTGATATATATATATATATATATATATATATATATATCACTACAAGTTCAATCTATGTGGTGAGACCCATATATTGTATATATACAATTCTCCTGTTTTCAGCCTCTCAAGTGCTGGGATTACAAGCGCACTACCACACCTAGTCTCAATCATCTCGGTGTGCCCTAGGGGTGGGTGACATGGCACCCCAGGTACTGAATCACGGATGCTGTGCTCTGCCTAAACAGGTGCTCCAGTCTGCTAAGCTATCTGGCCAGTCCTCTATGCTGATTTTTTTGCCTAGTGGATCTATCTCTTTGTGACAATTGTGTGTTAAAGTCCCCCATTACTATTGTATTATTGCCTATCTGATTTTTCATGTTTGTTAAAATTTGACTTATGTAAGTGGGTGCTCCTGCATTGGGTGCATATATATTTGTAATTGTTATCTCTCCCTCTTGCAGTTTTTCTATGACAAGTATGTGGCGACCTTCTTTACCTCTTGAATGATTTTTGTTGGAAGTTAATATTATCAGCAACCAGGATAGCTACCCCTACTTTTTCTGATTACCTGTGGCATGGAGGATTGTTTTCCATCCTTTGATTTTTAATCTGCTAATTTTCTTTTTAGTTAAATGTGTTTCTTGTATGTAGCATACTGTTGGATTTTGTTTCTTAATTCACTTCTCTAATGAGTTTCTTTTGATTGGTGAATTGAGGCCATTTACTTCGATGGTTTTAACTGATATTTATCTTTGTCATGTTATTTTCTTGGTGTAGGTTTTATACTTTGCCTCTCTTTTTAATTACTTGCTCTGTTTGTGTTCCTTTCTGTTGTTCTTGAAGCTGTGGTCACTTTGTCTCTTTCTAGAATGTCCTCTTTGCAGGGTTTGTTTGTGGTCATAAATTTTTTCAATTGTTGTTTGTCATGAAAAGACATTATTTTGAGGTTGAATGTGATAGTTTTGCAAGGTACATCAATCTGGGTTGGAAGTTCTTTTCTTTTCTTTTTGAAGTTATTTTCTTTTAGGACCTGAAATACTTCACTCCAGGCTCTTCTTGACTTGATGGTTTGTGTTGAGAAATCTGTTGTGATTCTGATGGACTTTTCATTGTAGGTGATTGGTTTCTTCTCTCTAGCAGCTGTTAAGATTCTATTCTTCTGCTGAATTTCTGAAATCTTTTTTATGATGTGTCTAGGTATAGATTTATTGTGATTATGGCTGTCTGGTGTCTTATATGCTTTGCTTATCAGGTTTTTTTCTTATGTTCGGAAAATTTTCTGCCAGTACGTCTGCAAATAATCTTTTTATGGCATTTATGCTGTCTCCTGCTGCTTCATTGCCAAATATTATCATTATATTATTTTTTCCTTATGTTGCCTGATAGCTGCTGAATTTTTATTTCCTGGTTCCTTGTTAGTTTTAAGAGATCTTTCCTTTCATGTTTACTAGGTGCAACACTGTCTGTGAGGTCTGAAAGTCTATCTTCAGTTTTATTCAAGTGGCTTTGCCAGCTTTCAATGAGCTTATGCTAGGTGTGTGCTAGGTGCTTACTCTACCACTGAGCTCTGCTCCCTCATTTTTTTTGTACTGTAGACATGTAGTACTTCTCTTCCATCCTGGACAGTAAGAGGGTGAGAAGTTAGGAGCAAGAAAGAGTGAGTGTGTGAACCTAAATATGCGCCCTTCACTGATTAAAATAACAGCAATACATTTTGTTCTATACTTATTATAAAAGAATATATATTTAGTGTAATTTTAAAATATAGACAATTTAAAATAAGCTTTACTTATTAGCTGTATTCTATTTTTTCCCTATGTATTTATATATAGTTTTTATTTTGGGAATATGTAATTTTAAATGAAAAGGGCATGCTCTCTATTTTGTTGTATATGTTCCTTTTTCCCCCTTTCCTTCCACTCCTCTTAAACCTAATAGAGTATGAACACCTTTCCATGTTATTTAATAGCTTTTTAAACATCTTTTTTAAGATCTGTCCCAAATCCTATATACAGATGTACTATTTTTATGTGTCACCCCTTGTTGTGGAATAGCTTTGCATCATGTGTCTTATATTATTATCAGTAATACATTTTATCCACTCCACTGTTGGGTTTTAAAAGTAGCAGCCTTGTCTGCAAGCAGTTGAGAGGATGAGTCAGTCCTTAGTCTCAGCTGGCTGAGTGCAAGACAAATCCTTTTGCTTGTGCCCTCCAGCTCTTCTTTCCTCACTGGTTGTTCTCTCTTCTTTTCATTGGTCTGAAGCACAGGACTATCCATCTTCTCGCTCACTCTATCTTCCTCTTTATTTAAGAAGCCCACAGAACAAAGACCCAGATTGTCTAAAGCAGTGATGGGGAACCTTTTAGAAACCAAGTGCCTAGCTGCAACCCAAAACTTAATTATAAAAAAGTCACAACATGGTGATTAAACCTCAATACTGAGGTTTTAGTTTAGGAAAAAAACCCTTGTACATTAACACCCTTTGTCTTAAAATAAAAACACAATAAGACTTGTGTCATAGGTTTGCTATCACTGGTCTATACCATTGTGCCTTCTCTCCTTGTGTATTTAAATCAGGGACAGGACTCAACAGTCAGATGATACTAGGTAGATTAGAATAAGAAATGACAGTTGCCAGCATTACTTTTGTCCACCTTCTACTTATCTCCCCAGAAGTAACTATTTATATCTTTTTACTTTCTGTAGCTGTGTCCTATAACATGCTTATGCTATAATTTTTTTCTATATTGCATTTTATCTTTTGTTTTCCTACTACAGATTTATTCTTCTATTAACATATCCCAACTCCTATAGGGATTTAGCTTGACTTCACTGTAGCCACCTTTAATTGTAACTATCATAAATGCTTCTGAATAGTGTGTTTTCCCTACAGTTTCCCAGCATACTAAATATAGGCAAAACCACGAGCGTGGTATGTGAAGCTTCATGCTTGGGCCCTGCCACCATTAGCGCCAGGAATGTGTCTGACATCTTTAATATTAGCTTGAGATAAGCCAAGTACACTCTGACATGAACAATGTCACTTTCATCCCAACACTTTATAAACTCCCTTATGCTGAACCAGACTGCCGGGATGTACATGTCTTATTGCCACAAAACACTGCACCTGCCAGTAAATCCCCAATAGACTTGTGCACTTTGTGCAACCCTGGGTCTCCTTCTTCAGTCTCACTGTATCTTGGCTCCAGTTCTTTATTTTAAAAATTAATTTTATTGGTACATTTTAGATATGCATAATGATCACATTCATTACAGGGAATTCATACCTGTATATAATTCATACTGATTTTTGTTCCCATTCTTCCCTTTCCCTCCCCTTTCTTCAGCCCCACTTCCCCTCCCTACTTACAACTTTTTTGTGTCCATTTTTTCCTTCTGTTCTCTCATTTCTCTTCCTTCCTTTCCTCCTCCCCCACACTAGTTCCCCTTCCAATTTGAACATGTCTTTCCTATTTCACAATATTTATTAGACATTTTGTTCCTTAGTTACAGAGGTGGATTAAATAACAGTCAACTGGGAACACCCAGCTGGACAGATCAGCATGGCACTGGATGTGGAAGACCCACCTGAGGATTGTTGCCAATAGCATAAAAACAGAACTGGAGGGAAAGATGGTGTGCTACTGACATTCTTGGAGGAGCTTGTCATTGTGGTTTTCTTCCTAAGAATTCAGCTGTTCTCATCATTGGAGGGGCTTGTTGCTGAGAATGGCTGAAGTTCTTTTTGAGGGAGCTCTGGTCCCTCCCTTGAGCATGTTCCTGGCTCCAGTACAGCTCCCTCAGCCTGCTGGCACAGATCCTTCATCCCGCTGGCACAGACATTTTAGTTTCCATCAGAGACTTTGGGCCTTCCCAATGCAGATTCTTGATACAGACTTGTGTGGATTCGGATCCAGGAAGTCAGCTAAATTTTTGAGTCTCTGGTGGGTGTACAGATCTCCCATTTGACTTTTGGGTGAATACTAGAAAATAATCCTATTAATTATGTGTCCTGTAGTAAATATTTTCCCTGGTAAATCATAAGCACAATACTCATTAAAATTATACTAGTGCTTATATGATTTTTCATGTCCATTAATAATTGTTTTTTACATTTCAGTATGCTGATATTTGGTGAATATTTATTTATGATTGTTATACCTTTCTCTCATATTTTTTCCTTAACAAGGAAGTAGTCACCTTCTTTGGCTCTTGATCAGTTATGGCTTGAAATCCACTTTGCAAATAAAACAGCTATCCCTGCATTTTTTTTCTGGGTTCCTGTTGCATGGAGTATTGTTTTCCATTCTTTGACTTTCAGTCTATTAATTTATTTTTGAGTTAAATGTATGTCTTATATGGAGGAATTGTTGGATCTTTTTCTTGATCCATTCTATCAGCCTCTGGATTGTTGAATTGAGACCATTTATATTGATGATTGCAGTTGATATGTATAAACTTATTGTTCTCTTGTTATTTTCCTGTTTTTGGTTCCCTTTCTTTCCCTTCTATTTAATTACTTGGTCTTTCAGGTGGGCTCATTCTGTTGGGTTGTATGGATTTGTGTTGCTCACTGTGTCTTCTAGAATGTCCTGTAGAACATTTTTGAGTGCTGTTTTTTGTTTGCTGTTTGTCATGGAAATATCTTCTCTTTAAAATCAATTTTTCTGGGCACATGAATCTGGGATGGAGGTTGTTTTCTTTTTGGGCTTGAAATACTTCACTTGAAGCTCTCCTTGACTTAAGGGGTTGTATTGGTCACATTCATTATAAGGAATTTGTACATATGTTGGTACCTCTTCTTTCTTCCCCATCCTTCAGCTCCTTTTATCCTTCTTATTTACAAAGTTTGGATTCCATTAATCCTTTTTTTTTTTCTTACTTTTTCCTCTCCTGTCCTTTCCCTCTCTCCTTTCCTAGTTCCCCTTTCTTTTAGAATAATTTCTTATTTCATAAAACCTAGTATACATTTCAGTACTTACTTACAGTTTCAGTTTCTAATACCAGAGAGTACAATATTTACATGTCCATTTGATTTATTTCACTAGAGTATATGATCTCAATAGACCATTTGAAATCAGTACAGCTATCCAAGCTATCATATATGTGTTTATATATGGTAGCTTCTTTCCTTACTTTTTTATTCCTTTTCTCCTTTCCCTCATCCCAGTTGTTACTTTCTGTTCAACAATTTCTTTACCTTTCACAGTATCTACTGTACCTTTCAGAGTTCATTTACTCTTTCAGATTCTTACACTAGGAAGACAATGCAATGTATATACATGTAAGTATGATTTATTTCCCTTACAATTACAGTCTCAGTTGCATCCATTTACCTATATCTTTTTTTTTTTTTTTTTTATAACTGAGCAATATTCTGTCATGTACAAATACCATATCTTTTTATCATTCCTCAATTGACGGGCATTTGGCTTGTTTCCAACATGAAACTATGACAAATTGTGCTGCTACAAACATGGCTGAACATATGTTGCTGTGGTATAATGCTTTCAGTTTTTCTGGTAAAATGTTCAGAAAAGGAATAGCTGAGTTGAGTGGGACTTTTAATCCTAGTTTTTTTTTTTGTGTGTTTTTTTGTTTTGTTTTTTTGAATATCCACACTGCTTTCCATAGTGGTTCTACCAGTCTACATTCCCATCAACAGTGGAAGAGGGTTGCTTTCTATTGAAAGGAGTAGTTAATTCTTAGTTCCCCCTCTTTTTAATGTTTTTGATCAATATTGCATGCTTATATTGGATAGTCCAAACAACTAATTTGAAGGCAACAATATGTAATATAACAACTGTTGTTGAATTCTGTATCATTTCTACTTTTGTTTTACTATTTCTTATTCTCTTTTTAAAAAAGAGGTGGTTTCGAGATCTATCCATTTAGCTATAAATGTTTCAAGTTATTATTCTTTATGACTGAATAGTACTCCATTATATAAAAAAATACTTTAAAAAAATCGATTCATTGGTTGATGCAATTGGGTTGTTTCCTAGAGTTAGCTATTACAAATTGTGTTGCTATAAGCATGAGTACACATATATTACATGAAATTATGCTGTCAGTTATTTTATGGAAAGATAACAAGAAGAGTGATATCTAGGTCAAATGGGAGCTCTAGTACTAGTTTTTTGAGGCATCTCCACACTGATTTCCAAAGTGGTTGTATCAGTCTACATTATCACCAAGGGTGGACAATGTTCTTTTTTCCCCCACAGCCCTATAAGAATTTATTACTGGTTGATTTCATGATAACAGTCATTCTTTCTGGAGTGAGATTGAATCTCAGCATTGTTTTAATTTGCATCTCTCGAATGACCAGTGATGTTGAATGTTTTTTCATATATTTATTTGTAGAGAAATAAATAGGCATTAATATAATAGCAATGGGGGAATCGCATTGCCACATTGTCACAAGCAGACAGATCAATTAGAAAAACAAGTCAGTGAGGAAATATGAGTACTGAACTAAATTTTTAAGCAAAAGTACATGGTAGATGTCTGCAGAGTAATTCGCTGCACAACATCAGAATACACATTCTGCTCAACTGCACACAAAACATTCCCCTGAATGGACTATATACTAGCTCATAGAATGTACTTAAGTAAATGTGAAGGAATTAAAATGATCCCAACCATATTATAGATCACAGTACAATGAAGTTGGAAATCAATGGCAAAAGAAACCACAAAAACGTGGTAGGGAGATGGCTCAGTGGAATAAGTGCTTCCCTGGCAAGTGCAAGGGCCTGAGTTTAATCCCCAGTTCTGCCCCCTACCCCCCCAAAAAAAAGAAAGGAAAGAAAGAGACCACAAAAACTTCCTAAAGACATGCAAATAAAAGTTCCCTTGTGAACAGCTAATGGATCGTAGATGAAATCAAAGAAGAAATTAGATGGTTTTTACAATTAAAAGATGATTCCACTGCAACATACTAGAACTTACAGGTCACAATGAAAGCTGTCCTATGAGCAAAATTTATAGTAGTGAATTCCCATATCAGGAAAACAGAGCAAGCTCAAATAAATGATCTGATGTTCAACCTCAGTCTTCTAGAAAAAAAAGAGGAAGTCAAGCCCAAAGCTGGAATGAGGGAGGAAATTATAAAGATCAGAGTAGATATTAATGTGACAGAGACTAAGTAAAACAATACAATGAATCAATAAATTAAAGAGTTGGTTCTCTAAGAGATTAAATAAAATTTGCAAACTCCTAGCCAACCTTATCAAGAAAAGGAAAGAAATGATTCAATTGGGAATAAAAAGGGTAAAGTGACAACAAAGCCTGTTGAAATCCAGATCATCCATACTTTATTCTCTAATAATACTTGTACTCTAATAAGATGGAAAACAGAAGAAATGGATATATTTGGAGATACATATGACTTACTAAAGTGAAACAAAAAAGATATAAAAGTTCTAAATAACCCAATGTCAGTCAATAAAATTGAATATGCAATTAAAAACCTACCAACAAAGAAAAGCCCAGGCTCTGATAGTGTCACTGCTGAATTCTACAAGAAATTTAGGGAAGATTTAATGCCACTATTCCTCAAACTCTAATGAAATTGAAAGGAAAGCAATACTTTTACAGTCATTCCTGAAAGCAAGCACTGTTCTGCTACCAAAACCAGAGAAGGATCTATCTAAAAACAGAAGCTCAAGCCAATATCCCTAATGAACATAGATGCAAAAATTCTCAATCAGATACTGGAAAACTGAATGCAACAAATTGTCAAGATGATTGTGTACCATGACCAAGTAGGAGTCATCCTAGGAATGTAGGGATAGTTCAACATACGCAAATTGATCATCTTAAAAGATGCAGAAAGACAATTTGACAAAGTCTAATGTCCTTTCATGATAAAAAGGAAGAATTTACCGAAAATCCACTATGATTCTGATAGGCTTTTCTTTTCTTTTTTGTAATAGCTTTTAATATTCTATTGCTCTATTGAATTTCTGGAATCTTTACTATTATGTGCCTTTGTGTAGATTTTTTTTATCATGGCTAATTAGAGTTCTATGTGCCTCAACTTATGTGTATGTCAGATTCTTTTTCCATGCTTGGAAAGTGTTCTGTCATTATTTCTGTAAACAGGGATTAAAAATTTGTGTGTGTGTGCTATTTTCTGCTCTTTCATTGTTTCTGAACAATTTTATGTTATTCTTTGCATCATCTACAAGCTGTCCTAGAAGTCCCTCAGAGCCAGTTCTTGTACAATGGTTTCTGGTTTTATTGAACATCTTCATATTCTGTTGATAGAGTTAATTACAGTTTTACTTAAATATTAATATTTACATCATGTCCATGTAAACACTCTTCTCATCAAAATCAAGTAGTATACTGCAGTTACAATTTTTGTTTAAAATGTATTTTTCTCTGTCAATAATATTTCCTTCCACTTTTCTTTTGCATATACATTTACACCTATGGCTAATATAGCTCTAAACTCTCTACCAGACTTCTAAAATACCTCTCAACATTGATGAAACTATAAGATAGTTTGTGAATCTTGCTCCTTTTTGGAAGATACTGTCTTTATTTCTGCTTTATTTTATTATTATTGTTTTTGTAATTGAAGAACAAATAGCAATGAGACAGTTTCAAGACAAATTAACAAGGGAGATTCGATAAATTAATACATTGCAAAATGTTTTCATAATGTTTTTGTGTCGTACAAGGTGCATACATGATATTATACTTACAGACATTATTATAGCCTATGTCTCTAATCAGTGAATGAAGAGAGTGTAGCTATATACTTATTTTTATAGCTGAATTATATCACAGATTCAATAATTAATACTTTCTATCTTGTTATCTCCCTAGTGTTTGTCCATGGTACTAGAAGCAGACATAATATCTTGCACTATTAGTGCAAATGTTGCTTCTTATAGAATTATGCAGAAGCACGGCATATTTATCCTAGCTACTGTTTATACACACACATCATGATTCTTCCTTTGTATACCCTTTTTTTTGTCTAGACCTGTCAAACATGGGCACTCCATTGTCATTAAACCAATTTAGGTGCCTGAACTCGGTGACACAATCCAACACAGTCCAGCATTCCACAATACTAGTGAGTTATCTGAAAAAGTTGTTGACTATAGCCATTTACAGCTCAACTTATTATTATGGCCCCACGTTGTATACCTCATTTTTATACTTTTCTGCTGGATGGTTAAGACCGAAATAGATCAAGCCCTATATACCAAAAGATGCAGCTTTCGTTTCTGATGAGGTCAGTGAAGTCTCCTTGGAAGATACTGTCTTCTCTTAGAAGTTCCTATGTATTCACTTACTTTCTCTTTCTGTTTTAAGCTTTTCTGTCATGATTTTCTTTGAAATTGAGTTTTTTCTCCTAAAGCTTTTGTCTTCAAGTTACTATACCAGAACGCCCTAGACAGAAACATTAATAAACAACAGAAATTTATTGATTACAATTCTGAACACTGGAAGTCCAAGATGAAAGTGTCAGCAGATTTGCTGTCCAATGAGGGCTTTCTTGATAGACAGGTCATTCCATGTATTGTCACATGGCATAAGATCCAAAAGCAGTTAATCATTCAAGCCTATTTTTTATTTTAAAAGGAGAAAATAAAAACAAAAGCAATACAGAATTTCAAAATAATAGGAAATTGCAATGGTTATTATATTGCATGTTATTATCCTCAAAATAGTTGCTCAGATTACCAGATACAGACAAGCAAAAGTTATTAAGCAATATAAGTGCTAACTGTTCCTTCAGTGAACTAATACAAGTTAGTGGTACAATTATCTTGGCTACCTTGTGTTTATATACATATCTTTTTCTCCTCCTCCTTCTTGTTTTTCATTTTTTACTGAAAACATTTTATTGGGCTTCTGAACAGAGATGGGAATTTATTTGCCAGGAAGGATGAGCCCATCATACTTCTGCTGGAACCAGCGCCTCCTCTGTGCTGATTCTGTGTTTGGCCCCAGGGCAGCCTGTCCTGTGCTTCTTGTCTGTGATGCTGAAACCTGGCCTACCCAGTGCCACACAGAAGTCTAGAGCATAGATACCAAAGCTCGGATCATATTTGATGCCCACATCAATATGTTCCTGGATTCCAAAACCAAAGTTACCAGTATCAGAGAAGTTATTTTTCCTTAATTCCTACTCTTGCACCTTTAGGCCTTTCTCCAGTCTTCACCCCTTGGACTGCAGTGGACAGCGATCTTCTCATTTCTTCTGATGCCGAAGGACCTGGCAGTGTATACAGCCAGAAAACACAGGCATCTGTCCCGTGAGCTGCTCTGATACCTTGGCTGTCCGCGTCAATCTGTCTCCACTCTTCCAGACACAAATGTTAAGGCAGAATTTGTGAATTTGAAGTTTCCGCATGGGGTTCTCCTGTTCAGCTTTATCCTGTGCCATGGTGGAGAACTGGAAGAGCCCCTTTTCTTCTTGTTTCTTTTCCCTCATCCCGGTTATTCACTGCTTTTGAGCAGTTTTCTTCCCTTTCACTATTTCTGTTGTATCTTTGTATTTGGAAGGCAATGATTTCATTTACTAGGGCTCTGACTGCATGACCTAGTGACTTCCCAAAGGACCTATGTCTTAGAACACGACTGGGATTAGGTGTCAACATAGAACTTTTGTGAAAACACAAAATAGTTTCAGATCATAGCTCAACCCTCATCTTCTGTTGAAATTCTTATTGATTTATTTAGCTACTAGGAGTCTTTTCCTTTTCCTTTTGTGGACATGATTCCTCTCTCATATTATTCTTATTCTTATTCTTATTATTATTTTTGCAGTACTGGTGATTGAACTCAGGACCTTGTGCTTGCCAGGCAAGCGCATATTCTTAAGCTATCTCCCTGGCCCTCATTTTATATTTTTGACAGGTTGTTTTCATTTAAAAAGCCCAAGTTCTTCAATCCTAAAGATACTTCAGTTTTTTCCCTTCCACACTAAAGTTCCTATTTGTGATGAATTGGATCTCTTGTTTTGAACTTCCTAATTTTTTCTCTAATTTGTATTTTTCTTCTCCTTTCCTAACCTTATTTATTGCTGAGAGTTTTTTTTTTCCTGTATTCTAGCCCTTCTGTGTAAACATTAGGTGCTCTTGTCAGAGTCAGGATGCCATGGTTTTGGGCCAAATATCATACTTGCCTCCTCTGTCTGCTTGGCACAGTACTTGACTAGACTGAGAGGTGGAAACAAGCAACCTTTTCCATCCCTGTAGATCTGGTTATGAAGTAATAAGTATTACTTCACTTAATTTGGCAAATCAATGACAAATTATTTAAATTCTCTATTTTTCAGTTTTCTTGCTCAGAACTGAGCACAAGATCCTAGAGAGGATCTAGGATGTGCAAGGATGGTCCATTAGGTTGAGCTAAAGGACATTTCCTCTTGTTTCCCAGCCTTTCCTCAGCCTGCATTCCAAACAATGCATTTTAATCTTAGAACTTAAGCTTCCATGAGTGATTACATTGCATTTTATGGTACCCAGTATCACAGTTAAATAATTTTATCTTGCTTACAAAGAACATTTTATAAGTAAGATTATTGCTTTTCAACAATAAACTTAAACTCTTTTCCAAGCACTTTCCACATCTGAGTTCCTTTGAGAAAATTAATGATAACAGTAATAACTAAGATTATTGAGCATTTACCATGGGAAGGCCCTAGTCTAAGTACTTAATAAGTATTACTTCACTTAATCCTGAAAAACCCAATGAAAGGGACAATATTAGTATTCTCAGTTATAGTTGGAGAAACAAAAAGAGAGAAGTCTGGAGTTAGACAGCTAGGATACTTAATGTTGGGACTTAAATATTGAAATGATTATGGATTGTCCACTATTGTAAAGTTTTAACTGAAGGGCTTCTGTATATGGACCTTTCATTTGAGGGAAGTGTGAGGACCAGGGAAGTCTCCTCAGTGGGGTGAGCAAGCATTTCAGGACTCAGGTCTGAAGCTAGAAGATAACAAAAAACAAATAGGCCTTAGCACATGCCCCACTTCATGAAGGAGGAGGTTCCTTGGGATTGTATAACCTTTATAGCTGTTCCCAAAAGCAGCCCAGCTCAGGCTGGCCAACTGTGGGGATTCTGGTGCTAGCAACTTCAGCCACTAACATGCAGTTTCGCCTCAGTGGCCATGCTCAACTCCCGGCAGGCCTTGTTTAAACAGGCAGTTCATAACAGCTGGGGTTGGCTCAGCAGAGCGTGTAGGCAGCCAAGGATGCTCTGATGCAGGTGCCTGTCTCTGAATGTGCAATCATGCAAATCTGAGGATCCAGACTGATGTGAATTGAAAGACTGGTGTTCACTTCCAATAAACTCAAGTGTCCATTGCCAGAGCAACCCTGACTGGCAGTCCTCAACTCATAAATTCAAATAAGCATTTCTGGCGATAGAGGAAAGAAATGTGGGGTGAATCCCAATCAGAACTGGCTGCCTTTTGAGCATGTAGCATCTGGGAAAAGCTTTGCAAAAGCAGCTACCTTTCTAGGGAGTAATTCTCCTAGGACCTGGCGAGGACACAAGAGATATTGTGGGAGGAAGAGGGGAGGGAAACAATACCATCTGGCCACAGCATTTTGAAGCTCTGATCCTCCCTCTTTTTATAGAGGAGTGATTGCAAGTTAGAGAGGTTAAGGGACTTGCTGGAGGGATCCAGATCATCAGCTGGATGTTCCTTCCAGCCCTGAGTCCTAGTTTCCTTTTAGCTGTGCCACCCACTATGCTGTCTTTCTAGTTTGCTGCCTTGAGTATGAAGTCACATGTGATCCTTTTGAATAACAGCTCGGTGCTGAAGCCACGACGCCATAGAGGGAGATTAGTAATAGCAAAATGGTATAGTGCACTAGAGGCCTACTTGAGGCACAGAAAAGAGGAAGCTTGGACAGGTTTTTATGAAGATTCTGGGCACTGATACCAGGCCAGATGAGGTCACATGTGTGTCTTGTCAGCCTATCTTCTGATCTATATGACCTTTGGAGGGCCAGCTGTGTGGCCTGCTTTGGAGAGTGAAGGAGACTGTACCAAGCTGAGCATACACCTAAGAAAGGTGTCTTCTTGTTGCTGAATTGAATATTCAGGCTAAAAGGCCTTTCAGAGGCAGATAGTCTAAGTTTAGGGTCTATTATTAGCCAGTTTCCCCCAGGCAGAACTAGCTTTGCATTCTGCAGGGGAATCCAGAGCCCTGAGAATAAATAGAGGGGGCAATATTCTTAAAACCATCACTTACAATCTGGACTTGGAGGCTTTGATCTAATCCCTTCAATGCACAGATGAAAAAATTGAGGTTCAGAGAAGAGATATGACCTACTCAAGGTCAGCTGATTTGTAGCAAGCCTTTCCTAAAGTGGGGAGGCTGGAAAAATCACTTTGTTAAATCCTTCACTGCCCACCAGCTCAAGATAGAAATGCTGAGGAATAAATACCATAGCTCTATGGCAAGATTTGTGGCTCTCAGTGGCTTTCCTATAACAATGCTTAAGGAGGTTTTAATGATCTGCCTACTGGGCATTCCTGAAGCATTCATTTTAGAGAAGTCCAAGCTATTGCCTGAAGCCTAATTTCTTCCTGGCTTCTCCTTTCCTAGCAGCAAGAAAATGAACAAGGGGAATGACTAGGATATGACTAGGATCATGCTAGCCATTTTTATTCTCTTAACATTGTGCCTTCAAAAAGAAGATGGGTTTTTACATCTGCTTCACAATGTTGTTATAGAGAACATTGAAGGAGGGATGAAGGAGCTTCCCATAGCTCAGGGATTCTGCCTGAAAAATATCTTCCTGTAGTTCCTATGCTCTTCATCATGAAATCAGACTACTGTTCTGCATCAGTGGGTGTCATGTTGAGCCAGGATGGCGGTGAGAGAGGACATTGTCACAGCCCTGAGCTCTCTGAATGATGGTGAGGAAGCTGAAAATTAGGGATGAGAAGATGAAAGGTAAGCCAGGTGAATCAGGCAAAAGAAGCAGTTATCAAAATAAAAAGTGAAATTCATGGGAAATGAATCAATTGTTTTATTCATGTTCAATTGGATTAGGAACACATGAGGAAAACAAATAGATTTAGTGGGGTGGAGGTGATTAATACTGTCTTATAATACATTAGGAAATGACTGTGTTCCAGAGGGGTGGAGGGCTACAAGAGGAAATTGAACTTGTTTCTTATCTCTTTATGATATTTTAGTTGCTTAACTTCTTAGTATATACCTGTAAAACCGGAAAGAGAAGCCTGAAGTTTAATATGTTGTTTACAAAGTAACTCAAGATATGGATGTCTTGGGTCTCTAATTCAGCTTTATCAAGGACCCAGGTTTTTTTTTTTTCTCTAATGACTTATTGTAATAAGTGGCTGTACCAGTGGTACTGTAACTCTAGGTAAGCCACTTTCAGTGAAAGTACAGCTTGTCTCCATTTAATCAGTCCAGTACTTGCTGGCTTTCCAGGACTCAGGTGAAGTTCTATTTCAGACTTTCAGGAAATCCTGCCTGCTTGGAGCCCCAGTCATTCATTTGCACTACTCATCTTCGTATTTCACTGTGAATGGCTGTGTATTGGTGATGGACTACAGTCCACAAAATTTAAATTTTCAGATTGACAATAATTCTCCTGCCTCCAATTATTTGACAATAATTGCCAAAAGTACCAATTTAGGTACTTTTGGAAAAAAAAAGAAAATTGGTTCCACCTAACTTTTAATATGGTACCTTGAAGAAAGTACAGGGTCACCCAGCTTGTCTGAATGTCTCTTGCAGCTGTTTGTGGCTGATGATAGAAGATGAATAGAAGACTTGTGAAGAGAATTGTTTCTCAAAAGGAAATTTCTTCCCTTCCCTTTTTCTCTTTCTTTTTTAACCTGGCTAGAATCCTACCTGGCATATACCAGTGGGAGATTGGAAGAAGGGATGGTGCTTGGTTGGCTTTGTTGACAATAATCTTCTGCTTTGTTTTGGGCAGCTCATCTCTCTGTCCATGGTAAGAAGAATGGAATTCATGTTTTGCTTCATCCTTTATCCTCTCTAATTTTGGTTTCACCTAAGCAGTTCATTCTAGGCTTATGCTAACAAGTGAAAGGCTTCATGCTTCCTTCCTTTTCTTGCTAGTATAAATGCTACCGCTAATCTCCAGGGAGGGTCTGGAAGTGCTGTTTTTCTTGCTTCCCAGGAGGAGGTAAAGGGAGAGAAGTGCCTCTGTGGAAAGAAGGATTTCATTGTCCTTTCATCCAGAGAAGTCATGGAGATGGATTCAGAAAGGGGGAAGGAAGGCAGCAGAGGGCAGTCCCAGGATCGGGGACATAACCTGGGAAGTTTTCTCCTTAAGTTTTTAAGGAGAGACTCTTTAGTATGGGCAGAGCTATGAGAACAAAGCTGGCAAAAGATCAGCAAGAAGAGTATTATACATACACATTGTTGAACTGAGTTTGCTGCACTTTATACAACCTTAGGCTCCTGTCTCCAGATCTTGTGATAGCTGTCTGGTGAAGCCTGACTGGAATCCATGTTTAAGTCAGTTCAGTTCCCACTGATTATGGTATGCAGTTAGCTGTTCTAGAACACTACTAACTTCAAGTCAAGGCCAGTGGTTGTGAAAATTTCCCCAGCAATATGGATTTGGAGATGGAATTGCTAGATTTAGGGAAACACATAGGGTGATTGGCAAGATTTAAAGTTTGGATAAACAGTGTGCCTTTTGGATGAGTATGTCCCACAATTAATGCCTATGTTTTGCATGGCAATCCTATTTGGGGAAGGGGGAGGGTTGCTAGAAGTCTTTTGATCAAGTTCATTACCAGTTCATTAGCAGTCCAATTATATTGCTATTTCTTGAACGTAGATGAGTTATCTTAGCCTATTCATGTTTCTATAATAAACTATCTCAGATTAGATAGCTTATAAACAACACAAATTTATTTCTCTGGCTTCCAGCTGACTTAGTGTCTGGTAAGGGATATCTCCTGCCTCATAGATGGTGTTTTTTGGTGTGTCCTTCTATGTTGGAATGAACTGGGGCCTCTTCTTTTAGGGCAGAAATCCTACCACCTGATCTAATCACTCCCAACAGCCTCACCTCTTCATACCATCACATTGGTGTTAAGTTTTATCATGAGTTTGGGGAAACATTAACATTCAAACCACAATAACGGTACAAATCTGAAGTAAGCAGATGGCTTCCCAGTGCCACCCAGAGCGTAAAGATGAATGTGGGGTCTCCTTACCTCATCTTCCTAACCTTGACTTCTTGAGTGGGGATGTTTTTTATGTGCCATTCTGTAGCACAGGGTTGGGAAGGGGCATGGACACTCAGCAAAGACACACAGCCAAGTAGACTCCCAAGGCATGCCCTTTGCTGAACTGGGGGATTACCAGGTAGGAAGGTAATGGTGTGTTGCTCTTGGCACAGCTTCTGTGCTCTTGAATAATTTTCTTTGTGCTCTGGTTATCTTAGCTATAAAATAAGGGGGTTGGATTAAGAGTTTTTGGTTTTCAAGTTGAGCTCCCAAAGAAAGTAGAAGAAGATAGAGGGTCCTAAGAAGTAGAATTCCAGATCTATGCTGCCTGCCAAAAACAGATCATTTGTGGAAGCACCGTCTGTTCCTATCCCTGTCCCTGTCTCTGTCTCTGTCTCTATTTCTGTCTCTGTATTTGTCTCTCCCTGTCTCTGTCTCTTTCTGTATCTTTGTCTCTGTCTGTCTCAATAGTCAGTTAAATAACTCTCATCTTGTGTCTCCACTCTCCCACACTGAGTACACACACAGGGAAGCTTGTTTTCCTGTGGTTCTTCTTTCAGGGTGTTGGAAAACTTTGTCTACTAAAAGTAGACTGTCTTCTGGTTGTGTCCACATATGGAGTGGTGTGTCTTTGCTTTGTGTCACTATAAAAAGTATCCAAGGCTGGGTGATTAATGAGAAAAAGGGGTTTATCTAGTTCACAGATTTAGAGTTCACATAGCATGGTGATAGCATCTGTCAGGCTTCTGGCAAAGGTCTCATGCTGTGTCCATGATGGCACAGAAGTGGAATGGAAGTGGGCACATGTGGAGGTAACATGTATGAGAGGTAGACAGAGGAGGTGCTGACTTGTTCATAACAGTCCACTTTTGCCATAACTAATGCAGTCCTGTGAGGTCTGTTATAAGCTGTACATTAATCTCTTCATGAGGGTGGAGCCTCATAACATGATAATTTTTGAAGGTCCCACCTCCTTGTAATACTGCATTAAAGATCAAGCCTCAGTATGAATTTTGGCGAGGACAAACCATAGCAGGGTGAGTGAGCTTTCTGGGGCTTCTTTTGTAAGGGCTCTAGTCCCAGTTTTGAGCACCTAATCATTTTTGAAAGCCTACATATCCCAGTACCATCACAACAGGGGGTAAGATAACACCATGTACATTTTAGGTTAAATATATTTAGATCATAACCAATGGAGAGGGCAGAGGTGACAGTCGACCTCACAGTTCTGTCTAGGAAAAGAGGATGTGCTTTTAAGGGAACTGCCTTGTGTAGGAGATCATTTTCTATGTCTTTTTATGTATACACTTGTAAATGTAAGCAGAACTCAACTTTTCTTTAGGGATGATGGTTGGGGACTTGTCTTCCACTGATGTCCTATGAGCTTCTAGAAACCCAAACTAAAAGTTACCCCCAAGTATCATTTCCTTCACTGGACCTAGAAACAAACACATTCTCTCTTAAACAGGAACTCTACCATATATCCAGTGTTCTGTGTTGTATTTCTTTTGTATATGATTTAAGTTTAAAAATGATTAGAAGCCTAATGTCCAGTAAAGAAGAAAGAGAAATAAGGAAACAAAATTGGAGACTACAGGACTGAGATCCCTTGAGCAATTTTAGAAGCCAGCCCTGAGAGATGAGAGGAGAGGAAGACCAGATGAGGAGGTTGAAGCATCTTGGAGGCTTTTGGAGAGGAGTAAAATTGGAGGCAAATCTGAAAGGATGACTCTGATGTAAAAAAGTAGGAAGGTTGAACATTTGAGTACAAAGGTCCAACATGTGATATCCAGGGGGGTGTGAGCAAACCCTTTGTTTGTGGGAAGAAGTTGGGATCCTGACAGCAGTGCCACTATCCTCATGCTCTGTCACTAACAGGGTTAGGAAGAGACTTCAACTCATGAGGCTACTTCGAGAAGTGGAAGTGGCTGCTTGCAATACTCCACTGAGTACTAAGGACACAGTGCACAGTGGGGAAGAGTGACACTGTCACTTAGTGATGCCACCCATGGGAGCACAAGGGGAAAAGAGTGGTATATGGGTGAAGAAAATGCCAGTTTTGTCCTGGAAATGGTTAGACCGCATGTTCCAAAGAATGTCTGGTGTGGGGAAGTTCCTTTTTCATCTTAAGCATTAAAGTTAGTAAGTGCTCAGAATGAAGCCCTTGATTTTTTTTTTTAAAGCAGAATATATTTATTGGGGGTAATGAAAGC
The DNA here is from genome assembly GCA_004027165.1 of Ctenomys sociabilis. NCBI lineage: Eukaryota > Metazoa > Chordata > Mammalia > Rodentia > Ctenomyidae > Ctenomys > Ctenomys sociabilis. The sequence continues at coordinate 63,724 of PVKA01003381.1, forward strand.
TCCTGTCTGAGAGAGGGACACGAAGGGTGCTCCAAGCAGGTGGTTCCTGGGAAGCTGTCTCTTTTATAGAGGAAAACCATGTGGTGAGGTGGGTCTAAGGTGGTGGAAAAGACATGGGAACTTTCTTAGGTAGGCATGAGGTGGGACAAAACTATGATCAACCAATGAGATCACAAGCACCATTGCTCAGGTAAAATTCATCCAGTGCCAAATGGGGAAGCAAGTAATGTAGCAAGCAGGCATGAATATGGAACAGGGTCTCTTCCTGTTGGGGGTTGGGTTAGTGACTTATTTGAACCCTTGATTTTGAATGTTGTCTCATTGCATCTGTTTTAAGGAATCAGCCCTGACCACACCAATTCCCTTCTGTTGCTTTTCAGGTTGGTCATACAAATAAGGGTCCCTGTCTTTGCTTTTCAGTTGCAGGAGGTGCAGTCTTTTCAGCTGAATGCAAATAACTGTTTCAAGAGAATACTCAGCAGGCACTAAATAGGGGAAGAGAGGAAGGGAAATTCTGCCTGTGGACACTTGCTAACACTCATGTGAATGTGTTATTACATAACACATGGCATCAGGCTTGCATTGCTTCATGCTTTATCTCCTTATCAAGGTTGTGTGTTCCTTCAGTTCAGCAATGTATTTCCCCTTGTCTCAGGAGTTGCTATTTGTGTGTCTCTACAGTGCTTAGCATTTACTGGACAGTGTATTTGTCAGAGTCACAGATAGCAGAAGACATCTTTTTATACTGGGTTTCTCTGAGAGTCCTGCTAATGGCTTACCTGCTTTAAAGTCAAAATGGACTATGGAGTGGGTTGGAAACATTGTGAAATTAACCTGTAGTCCTTTGTTCAGAGCAACTGGCAGAATATAACAATGTGCCATTCACACTACCCTCTTGCCCAGAGTGGAGCTTCTTTCAATTCACAGGACCCTCCCTTGAGGGTGGAGGTGTGTGTCAACAAAGGCTGAATGGGCGCCTTAGTACTGTACATGCTTTCTATGGAGCCCACAGAGTGGTGTTTTTCTGTTTTCAGAGAAGTTGCCCAACTGGTATTTTCAAAGGGATGGATTTCTGGAAAATAAGAGCATGAAGGGTAATTTTTCAAGAAATAGGCTCTGATCTTTGATCCACTACAAATACTGCATGTGAGGAGAAGATTGCTTCACTACAGTAATGAAGCCATTAGGCGTGTTTGATAGAAGTGGTGGGGTGAGTTCACATTGTGGCATACCTGATGAAATAATGTGGTACAGATAAAGAAAAGGACAGGGAAGTGCCAAGGTCCCCATTGGTCACAGAGAGAAAATCAGATGCATAGACTACAAAATGGAAGTCCAGGATAGTCCAGGTGCAAATGCTTTGTCTAACAATTATAAAAATATAGAGCTCCTTGAAATCAGATGGGAAATGACATCTACAAAATGTTTATAGATATCATTGTGGAAGACTTTGACTTTGCAACATCTTAAATAGTTAATATTTAAATGTTTAGTGAAGATGAATTACAGCCAATGAGGTTAGGAATACTCTCTTTACTTTCAGACTTTGCATTATAGCTGTTTTGTCAGGAGGTTGAGAGATGAGGAGAAAGATTAAACAGGTTGTCCAGCTATAGGGATTTAGAACTTAAAGGGAGAATTTGGGAGTAAGATAATCCCACCAGTTTTGGGTTGGAGATGAGAACAATGACTTCTAAGTGGCTTTTGGAAGTGGCCAGACTTGGCTCAGAATCTGAGGCCTTCAGCTTCTACCTCTGAGCACTGTCCATCTCACCTAACTTCTTGGTGGACAGCAGTCCTCACTGGCTTCAGCTCCTATGAAATCTAGAGGAGTCCTTGCCACTTCTCTGCTCTGCAATGCAACCCCTCCGAAATCTAGTTCCCATGCTATATATAGAATGAGGACAGTATTAAGCATATTGCTCATTTTGGGGGAGAATTAAACATGGTAAAAAAGAGAACACTTTCAAAACCATAGTTGTGGCTCCCTGTAGGAAGGGAGTAAACATTATGGAGCTGGATTAGTGATAGTGGCAGTGTGCAGGTTAAACTATGACCTGGGCAGGGGGACTTAACCTTTTTTTGTCTCAGTTTCCTCATCTGTAAAATGGCATTACCAATAGTACTTATCTTGGGTGCTTGTATGGATTAAGTAACACCTGCACATAGACACACACACATGTACACACACACACACACACATACACACACACGCACACTCCACATTTCTAATCCTTAGAAGAGTATCCGATACATATTAAACACTCATAAAGACTCTTGCTAAACTCATGTGAGTACGCTATTACAGGGCATGAGACACTGGTCTCGTATTGCTTCATGTTCTCAAGCCTTATTTCTCTAGCAAGATTGCATGTCTTCAGAGGTCAGTGACTGTTCACTTTACCTCTGGCAGTTGAAGATATAGGAACTAGTTTAGCGGTTATCGTATTAGTTCTGCCTTTCCAGGTGGCTTTGGTTGTTGTTGCTCTGATTATGACGATGATAGATTAATGGGCAGCTCCCTCGTGATGTGGAGCAGCTCATTTCACGTCTCTGTTGTCCAATGAACTAGGTGTCATTATTTCCCCTGCGGCAGACGCTGTGCCTCATTCCCTCAGCCTGGCTGATCCACTTGACCCTTGGGAAAACTCCACACATCACGTGCTTCCCGAGCCTCCTAGTTCCTTCCTCGGGGTTTCCTTCTAAGCTGTGGAAGTTCTCTTAGCCTGGAAATGCACAAGAACCACTGCTTTCTGGATCAAAGAAAGCCTCCTTTCCAAGGTTCAGATGGAGGTGCATTCTGTACTGGGCCACCAAATGTGAATAGGTACAGGAATTACACGGATTTCATTAAAATGTAAATGATAGGTTAGAAGAGCTTACCTGGAGATTAGAGTCTCCGTGTGCTCTCTGTTAATACCAGTGCTGCTCACCCATCCATCACTCTTTCCAAAGAAAGTTTCTGTAAGGTGACTTCAGAAGTCTCCCAGGGATTCAAATGAGAATTATGCCCAGTGGGAGTTAGCCTACAGGAAGTTATCAATCTCTCTTCCTTTCCTATCATACCATCTCACTTTGGCTTCCTAACACCATCTTGCCCCACTCACACTGTTGTTCAGACTCAGCTTTTGGGAATATCCACAGTAAGACATCCATTTCTAGATGAGACTCTCAGAGAAACAGGGGTCCAGCCTATGCCTGATCTCTAAGCTCTTTATGTTCTACCTGCCTGTCTTCATCACAGTCCATGACTGCTTTGAGATTTGAGACCAGCTGCAGATTTAAAAACACGAGTAACAATCACTTACATGCAGTAGGAACTCAGTTTTGTGACACTGATTTGGTGGTTTAGAGATTTTTCAGGAGAGAATTGTGACTCTGGGAATTTCCCTCATGATTGCAAAAGTGCTACCACAGCTCTAGTCACCATGTCTGTGCCTTGGGAAGGAGGATGGAGAAAGATTACAGGGCACAAGAGTGCATACCAGTGACTGCTTTTCTGCTCCTTACTTTGAAGGTTGCCTGTAAACTTCCATGGATATTTCAAAGGCTAAAACCTTCCTGCATGATCACTATAATTTACTAGATCTTTGGAAAACATGAGCTGTTCTGAATGACTGTTATGTGTCAAATGATACAATTGGCTCTAGCCAGTCCTACAGACTTGTAGAGGGCTTAAGAAGTGTTTTTTTTTTGGTGGTGCCAGGGATCAAACTCAGGACCTTGCACTTGCTAGGCAATCACTTATTCCACTGAGCTATATCCTGACCCCTGGAAGTTTTTTTTTTTTTTTTTTTTTTTTTTTTCAGGGAAAATTACATAATTTTCCTCCTAATTTCTTTGGTCAAGGGGAAGAGGAAGGGTGAAGGGAAAATGAGGTGGCAGAAGGGGTAGAACTTTGTATCCCCAATCTGGGCATTTTATTACCTGGTACCACACAAGAGTGAGATATGGTATAGAGGGTTTTTAGGGGTGAAGAAGGAGGGCACACACGGTAGGGTTTTAATTCTAGGCTGGATTAGCTTCCTCTCATAGTATGAGAACTCAAATACACTTTAGGGCTGTTGGGGCTAATCTCTTTCCACAGACCCCCATCTGGTCAACAGGAGAAATTAATATTCTTCCTATTAAGGTAACCTTAACCCTATTTCCAGCAGACTAATAACCCTGGCCTTATTATGCCTAGGGGGCATTTGCTTTCCTCCTCCTGGTTATGCTTCAGAGCTTCTTAACACTGACGCACTGTGAAGGACGCCTGGCCCTGATTGGTGCTCCTTGATCTGTGGTTTCTCGCTGCTCCACCTCCCTCTTTCTGGTGTAGTCCCCACCTCATCCATGAAGTTATCAGGTTGTTTGAGCGGTGGTCGTTTCCCCTGGTCTGTGAGCATCTGAAGTACCGTGCCTTTCTTCTTATTCTTCTAAACACAAATTGACTGGGGATAGAGTATGATATAACTCAGGTCCCCTTTCTCCTGGAACTTGGAGTTCTTTGTTCAAAGTAGGTACTTAACAATGTTTGCTGAATTAGTAAGCCAAACAAAGGTATAAATTTTAATGTAGGAGATTCTTGAAGATGTTTTGTTTCTGTGCTCTAGGATCAGGTAGCTCAGCTCTACCATTTCAATTTGTTATGTAAATTTAGTTAAATTAATTTTATAGTATTTAATATGCACACCTGTAGAATGGAACTAACACCATTACCACCACTACTACTACTACGAGTACTACTACTATGACTATGTTTGTGTTCAGTACTTATATGCCAGGCACTAATTTAAAAGCTATGTGTGTATTACCTAATTTCTTTTTTTTTTTTTTTTTTTTTTTTTTTTTTTTTTTTTTTTTTTTTTTTTTTTTTTTTTTTTTTTTTTTTTTTTTTTTTTTTTGCAGAACCAGGGATTGAACTCAGGCCCTTGTGCTTGCCAGGGAAGCACTTATTCCACTGAGCCATCTCCCCAGCCCTCCTAATTTCTGACAGTACACATACTTACCATGCTATCTGTTGTCTGACAGGCATTCATATGTATTAGTCATTGTTATTATAATCAGTTCTCAATTCTTGTTCAAGATTGACAATAAATTTTTTTGCAGCATCTATTTTCCTGTTCGGTTGAAATCCAGGGCAAAACTCATTTTTCTTTGAGGGTTCTTGAACCTGTGCTCAAATGTGTTTCAACCACCTGTAGCTGTTCTACTGGGTTATGTGCTTCAAACTGTCCTTTCTTTTCTTCTGAAACTATTTCCTTCTCCTCCCCTCTTTCTCCCCCCCTCCTCTCCCTTCTCCCCCTTTCTCTTTCCTTCCCTTCCCCACCTTACCCCTCCCCTCTTCTTTTTTCTTTTCTTTGTGGTCTTGGAGGCAAAAAAAAAAGTGAGTATTCCAGGTTTTCTAATGTTCTCCAAATTTCAAAATTTCACAGCCTTGCTGACAATGAATCTTTTCATTTTATATCATGACCTCCATCTTCTTTAAGTGCTGGGTGGGATAAGAGGGGGCCATAATTATACTATATTACATTATCAAGATGCTTCAAGGGCCAGGGAGATGGCTCAGTGGAATAAGCGCTTCCCTGGGAAGTGCAGGGGCCTGAGTTCAATGTCTGGTTCTGCCAAAAAAAAAAAAAAGAAGATGCTTCAAAGTTTATAAAGACCTGTCACCTACATCTTTACGCTTAATCCTTCCCAGCAGCTCCCGGTGGTCTTTGTTGGAATTTTCCAGCCAGAATTTGCCAGTATGATTGCTGATCTTCCAATTTTCAACTCGAGTGACTCAAGAGACTCCTAGAGAAGTCATTGGGTCATTCTGGTGCTCTACTCATTTGTGGGTGAATCCGCTGGTGGCCAAGGCTGAATGTGCCACTAGGACCTAGTTGAGGAGTGCCAGCAGGAGGCCTCTGCAAGGTAGGTCTCCCGCTGCTGGCACTCCTTCCCTGTGAGCTGCTTCCCAGCAGCCATGAAGTAGGGTTACTATGCCCTGAAATCTCTGGAACTGTGAGCCAAATAAACTGTCTATTTTTTAAATTGTACAAGTCAGGCATTTTGGTCACAATGATGAAAACTGACCAATAAAGCTAGTAAGTCTCAAAGCTGGTTTTGAAGGGTAGGACATCAGGTAAGTTCTTAATTTAGACCTTATAATAAGCATGAGCATGGCCTCTGTGGATAGGGAAGGTAGACTGTCCAGAATAATGAGCTTCCAGAGGGAAGGCATGACATTTTTCTGGGTCATCCTCAGGGTTCAAATAAATGCTTGTTGGACAAGAAAGCAAATAAATGAAGGGAACGAATTTCAACATTTCAATATTTGAATTACAGCAACTAAAATTATTCAAATTCTAAACATTTAAACTCGTTTCATTATCAGTGAGTTCTCAATTGTGGTAATCACTGATTGAAGACTTGGGGACTCCCTAATCTCCCCCTTTAGGAGAGTGATATGTTTATGTTGGGTTGGGAAGAGATAGTTTTATGTGAAGGAAATCCTTGGATGAGATCTTTGGAAACCTGGATGCATTTTTCAAAGTGTTCATAGGAGGGATTTAGAAAGTTCCTGAATATTAGACACTGAGTGGGTGGTAGAGCAACAAAGGAGATGCATGAAGCCCAAGCCAAGAATCTTTGCTCACTTGTGCCTGAAGGCAGGGAACAGGCCTCCTGGTTGTCCAATTTGAGAGTTCTCTCTTTGTGCATTGTTTCACATTCAACCTAGTTCCTGGGCATTCTCCTAAAGGTTTTTTTTTTTCTTTTTTGAGAGAGATATTGGTATGGTGGGAAGAAAGTTTTAGGCCCACTTTGAGATTCCAGTGACAGTTATATACTCCCTCGAGAAAAATGCCCGTATAGGCAACCCTAAACAGCCCCCCCCCATGATCAGAAGGTCCAGTTAAGCAGCTCCTGTCTCTCACCACATTTCTCAGAAAAAGAGACAACTATACTTGTTTATAAGTGTTTTTAAAGTGTCTCATTGTTCCCAGGTTTGTCTTTCTGAGAACAATTTCCACTTCACTCTGCAGATCACTTTTTGTGCTGTTGGTTGTCTTCAGTTCTCACTTTGGTAGGGAACGCTCATGATGATGGAAAATGGACAGATTTTCCTATCTGCAGTTGCTCCATTATCTTGAAACCACTGGAAACCACCTCTGATCACTGGTTCTTCACAAACTGAGCATATTCCTTAACTTTGGCTACATCCCTTCAGGCTTAAGAAAAGAGTATGAGCTTGATCACTACAGATACATGAGGATCTGTATCTTGATCCCTGTAGATACCAAGAGGATTAGGAAAGCCAGCTGTGGTAATTTGGAGAATGGGGCCACAAAGGATGGCAAAGAAGCAAGTTATGCAAGGTTGGTGGCAGACGATATCATTGGATTCTCTTTCACTTTGTAGGAGGTGAATCATCAAAGGCACTTGAGTTCCACCAAACTAGTCTCTCTCCTGACCCTCACTTTTATTCAGCTACAGTGACCTACCAGGTCATTTTGGTCCTATTACTTACCAAACCTGAGTACTGGGGACTTGTAGAGCTGTGGCGTGAAGCAGGTCTTATTCTTTCCCTTCTGTTGAGTCTACTAGCTTGGTTTCCCCAGATGGGCCTTTTCTTTCTTGAGCTATTGATAACTTGCCTTAGCTACAGGCTCAAAGATTTGGAGTTTCCTGCCACCAAAAACAAACAAGAGAAAACAAAAAGCTGCTGTTTAGAGCCTTCTTCCAAAGGAGTCACTCTCAGAGTTGACTGCTCTTGTATTCCAATTTTTTTGGTTTACATTTATAAAAATAACATGAATTTGTATAAGGCCCATTAATAAACCCACCATACTTGCTGTGGAAGCACTTTTCTTTTCCTTTTTTTTTTGAAGTATCAGAGATTGAACTCAAGAAGACCCTGCACTTGGCAGGCAGGAGCTTATTCTACTGAGCTATCTCTCTGGCCTGAAAGCACATTTCTAGTGAAAAATAACCACACTATAAATTCTTTCAAGAGATGTTTACTAGGATCTATCTTTATTTAGCAAGGCATTATACCTTGTTTAAGGAAACAAGCTATTGGAAGTTTTCACTGTTAGCTTTTATATTATCACCATGTGAAGAACATTTAGAGAGACCTGTGGATGTTTCCATGGTTCTCTCTTCCTACTTATCTTCCAGAGGATCTCTCTTGATTTATGTATACCTTCTAAGCTTGAATTATTGCCTTGTGTTGGAGGTTTTAGAATCCATGTCTCTCATTCTTAGGATCTCAGAAGAACTTTTCTTTTTCCAGTACATTTTTTAGTTTACTTTCTTGACTCAAATGGCTCAAAGTCAGCCATTTTGAATTCTACTTTGCCATTACACAGTGGTAGAGAGATGACATTTCTTGTTCTTTTTATGAGGGTTACCTCAATACTTAAAGTGGCCTCTGAAGTTTATTGAGACACCCAGGGTCAGAAATACGAGCTTGGCTGTTTGTTAGGCCTGACCTATTGACCTAGGAGAGCAGCTGGTGTGATTCTTGCAGCTGTCCTCAGCCTGTGGAGCCTTTTACCCGGAGGAGCTCCCTTTGATGGCCTTCTCTTAGAGAGGGCTTCTCTGATACCCTACTAGGCCTGGCAGAGAAAACAATGATAAGGAGATGGTGGTAAATAGAAACCTGAAGGATGAGTCACAGAAACAACAACAACAATGCAACAACGAGGAAAACTGCTTTGAAAGAAGTGAATCCCTGTGTTAGTTATTCTGCCACATTTTGAGTGAAAGATGGAGCATACAGCTCCCTCACCCTAAAATGAACTTTCAGCAGACACTGCCTCCCTAGTGGTGACTCTGTGGCAGAGGAGAGGTCCTCATTGTGAGTCACCCCATGGGTGTGGCCCAGGTTGGCCAAGTCATGAGTTACCCAGTGAATGCCATTTGTCCAGAAACTTGAAATCCTGTGCCCCACCCCCTCGCGGTTTTAGTCACATGTCTGCTAAAGCACTTATTTGCTGATCACATTATACTGAGTTAACCTGCTTCCCTTGGCTAAAGAGCTCCTCAAAGATAAGAACTTGTATTTTTCTCAGAATCCCAAGGGCCTGGTCTAATGTAGGACTCAAATAAATATTGGCTAACTGTTACCATTATATCTTGTATTCACCACCTCCCAGGACTCTTTATGTGGTATTAATTTTCCCCCTCCCCTGCTCCATGAAAACCCAGAAGGCTGGGAACTATTCCTTAGTTTTTGTGTTTCCAGAATCTAGAGGAGTGTCTAGGGCTTTTGCAGAGTACACATAAGCTATAGACTGTCAGAGTGGCAGCCTCAACTCTGAAGGAAGTCTCTCCATACCACCGGGCCTGTGTAGTCACCCTTTCTGCTGTTAAATATTCTATTTTTATTTTATTTTATTTTGGCAGAACTGAGGATTGAACTCAGGCCCTTGCACTTGCCAGGCAAGTGCTTATTCTACTGAGCCATCTCCCCAGCCCAAATATTCTATAAAATGTCAGAATTAGGTAGCAGTCCTGGGTATCCCTGGTCAAGTAAACAGATGAAATAATGACTAGAAGGCCTGGGTTTTAGTCACTGACTATGTACCTGTAGGTAAGGAACAGAGTATGGTGAAAATAATTTCTGTCATATTGTCATAGCTACATAAAATAATTTTTATATTTTATTTTTAGTGATTATTTTAAGTGTGTAAGATTTTGGTGCATGCTTATGAGAAATAATGTGGGTTCTACAGTGTGGTTTTTCTTATTTAAACTGTTCTGTTGAGGCCATGTCTTCTACTCCCTGGGTTTCCAATTAGGCTTCAGAGTGAGACTGTGGCCCTGTCTGATACTTTCTTGGGAAGCCTGTCCAGTTATACATGCAGACTATCATCTTCCCTGCTTTTGAGACTAGTCCAGGAAGACTCCACTTCCTGGTGTGTAAAAACATTTCTTTCTCTTCCAGTTGAGCCATGTGGGAATGTGGCTTTTACTTAGAATTCTGAGGAAGGTAGTTCAGGAAGAGGCAGCTATGAAGCCCCCAGCATTACCTGGTAGGATGTCAGTGTAGGAAACACTGGGTGTTTGTTTGTTTATTCTTGGTTTCTAGGCTCCAGAGGAGGTTATTATCTTATAGCTTCCTGTTGGCCTCCTTTGGTCTGACATCAATTCTGCCCGATGCCAACACTTTCTGTGTCTGTTTTGACACACAGCATGTGGTTGGGAGAACCATAATTTCCTGAAAACATTTGCTTGACCTGGCAAGGCCATCCTTCTCTGTTTTAGTGAAAAACACAACTTTCCAGGACAGCAGGGCTAGGAGTTTCTGGACCTCAGAGACCTCAGAGTTGGGGTACAGAATGTCAGTCATGATGAGACTTCTTCTCTGACTTCTTTTTCTTGAATGTCTGTGCTGTTTGGTTGGGAGCTAAGAGCCGGTTGCTTGTTTGCCTTTCCTGTTGTGCATGGAAATTTGAAATCGGGTGTGAAGTGTACAGACCTCGGATGGGCAGACTTCAAAACCCAAGGTTACATCCACCATGGCTTGAGGTGAAATGCTGAGGGTGGGTTGGAGAGGGACTGAGGGGCATCCTGAATTCAGCTTGGAGAAGGCCTGTTTATTATATTAATCTGTATTTCCTGTTCTGGAATGCCAAGAACAGAACCCTTAGAACGTAGCCTGTGTTTGGATTTAAATCCCAAACAGATGCTCACACCAACCACCTCAGCTGCCCTGGGATAGCATCCAAAACAGTAAACACTAGATGAGGTGGCAGAGATGGTGCTCCCCATCTTTTGGGGCCATAGGCCTCTTTTGGGAAGTGGGTAGAAGCTCTGGCCAAGGTTCTAAAGAACATGGACTAAGATGTTCAACACTTAGTGCTAAACAATTATTTCCATGTCTGCCACTGAACCCAAGTCTCGAGGGTTATTACATCTCCCAGGCAAAATGATCACACAGTCATTTTTCTGCTTTCCTGTTAGCCATGTCTGTGTACTCTGAACAGTCTTGGTAAAACTCCCGGAGCCAAATGCTTATCAGATTCAGGAAGCACCCGGTCACTCTGCACTGAGGAAAATTTAATACGGCTATAAACATTTTACATGGGTCTTTACTACTGTTACTAAGTCTCACGTTACTGTGCACTAGGAGATCCGGACTGTGCAGCTGGGTGACAGATGGACAGAACACGAACAGGAAGGGACCATTAGGAGTTCAGTGTGTTCAGAACACCAGCTTTGAAATGAGACTGATCAGGTCTTTGCTCTTAGTTCTGCCCCATAAGTGACCTGAATTCTTGGAAAAGTTTGTTTTCTCATCTGCAAAATGGATTGACACAGTGGAAATTACAGCAAAATACAGATTTACTAAGTAATAAGTGCAGTACTTCACTGTGTACCCCAACTGGGGTGTCTGTGTGGGGCTGCGACTTGTGTGTGTGTGCTCTGTCAGTTTTATTGTCACGTGGCCTTTGTGCAGTCCTCCACCAGTTTGCTTTTTCTTACACGAGTTTTCTACTTTCATCATTAAGGCTTGGTAATGCAAAGAACATGCTGTGCTCTCTTTCCCGACAGGAGATTCTGGATCCACAGGGGACCTGCAATCTGGGAGACAACAGACATGGGCACATGGCTCCATCCCCTTGGAGGCTGGTATGATCAAGCTTTTTCTGACTAGTGGTGGCAGCTGTGCTCAAAGGTTTGATGTGACAGGAACTGGTGAAACCTAAGCAGACCTGTGTAACCCTACTGCTTTCAGGTCTCCACCAACTGAACTCTAGATGTAAGGGAATAGTTCAGAAAATCCCCATTTCCGAGTACTGATTTCTCCTGCTCTGTGGATTCAGAAACAAAGGTTAAAGGAAATTCAGAAGGGAAAATCAAAAGCATGAAATGGACAAAGAATAATATATATTTTGATTACTTATTTACCTAGTATACATAATGATAGAGGTTTCCATGTCATCCAGAAGGAGATAAATATAATCTCTATCATCTGTCTGTCTATCTGTCTGTCTGTCTGTCTGTCTGTCTGTCTGTCTGTCTGTCTGTCTGTCTGTCTGTCTGTCTGTCTGTCTGTCTGTCTGTCTGTCTGTCTGTCTGTCTGTCTGTCTGTCTGTCTGTCTGTCTGTCTGTCTGTCTGTCTGTCTGTCTGTCTGTCTGTCTATCTATCTATCTATCTATCTATCTATCTATCTATCTATCTATCCATGTCATTTTAAAGTTTTTTAAAAAATATGTTTACTACAGGGTTTACAGGCTCTCATTACACAGATTTGACTTGTAGTGATCTTCCTGTTTTTAGCCTCCCAAGTGCTGGGATTAAGGCACACGCCATCACACTCAATCTCAATCATTGTCTCAGCATGCCTGGGGTGGACAGGGCCAATATGACACTCTGGGGAATCGAACCCTCAGCCCCTGCATCTGCCTAAGCAGGTACTTTAATTCAATGAGCTATCTGGCCAGCCCTTATCTATCTCTTATTAGGGAGAGAAAACGCACTCATTTCCCCATTTTTTTTCTTGTGGTGTTGGGGATTGAGCCCAGGGATTCATGTATGTTAGACAAGTACTCTGTTCCATTCAGCTACACCCCCTAATTTCCCCCATTAAAGTTTGCACCTCCTTAGTCCGTATCCATTTGCTCATCTACCCATTGTGCATCTACTGGTATGCATTTACTATATTCAAGGTACTATGAACTAAAATGTATTAAGTTCCATAGTTGCCTTTTGCATGGAGCCAGGTTAGGATGTATTTAATTTCTTAAATTTGGGAGTCTGGTAATATTGGAGTTAAAGTTCTGCTATTCATTTGCCAAGTGAGGAGATTCAGTAGGTTGCTTTCCTGTTGAAGCACTGGTTTTTTTCATCGGAAAAGTGAAGCTAATAATATTCTTCTGAGAGGAGCAAATGATATGATACATGTGATTTTTTTTTTTTTTTTTTTTTTTTTTTTTTTGGTACTGGGGATTAAACTCAGGACCTGCTGCTTGCCAGGCAGGCACTGATGCCACTGAGCACTATCCTTTATTCCCAGCCTACATGTGAAATTTTTGACTTTTTTTGTTTTTAAAAGCTGTATATTAAATTCCCCTAAAAGTAATTGGTGCAATGTGTGACTATTAGATGCTCACTAGCTAGAATACAGTTGCATAATTACTCCAGAGTAATTGAAGACAAAGTTCTTTGGAAATATTTCAGTATTATTTAACCTGCAAAAAGGCAATGCACTTGCAAGTTTCAGTAATATATGCTGTGAACATCCACATGTGTGTTCATGCTCTGTGAGCATATGTGTGCAGGTGTGTGTGTGTGTGTACACATAAGTGTGCATATGTGAAAAATGGAGTATGCATGTGTAATGCTTGATACATTGTGGCAGTTTGAGAAATTTATAAGTTTAACTCGGCAGAGGGTTAGGGTCCTTATTTTGTAAGTGTCCTGAGCTTGACCTGGAGGACAAGGTGTGAATACCACACCTGTCTTGAGGGTGGTAGTCTGCTTGTAGAATAAGAGGAAAAGGGGCCTTGCCTCCACCATTTTTGCTCTTACTGCTTTTTCTGTCTTGAAGTGATGCCCTGTGCCATGCCACCCTACCTTGGAGTCAGATGAATATGGACATTAAGCTTTCACAAGTTGTGAGCTAAATAAAGCTTTCCTTTCTTCATTTTGTATGTCATGCATTTTGTCTCACGTAACCAAGACATCATGCTTAATGGAATAAACTTAACTTTTGTGATTTTTAGTGACAAATTCTCTACTTAGATTCCCAGGTAGAATTTTAAGAGATACTTCTTTCTCCAACACTGTTTTTATAATATGTAAGGAATTTGGGAATACATATTTCATATGGCCTTTAATATTCGTAGATTTTATGTTGTATTTATTAATGCTACTCTTCATAAAGAATCTTGTCTTTTGTGCCTGGAATGTCAAAGATATGGCTGTAAATAATTTATGGAAATTAATAAAAAATAATTTATGGCACTTTTATCAGTTGGGTATTTCTTCCCAATATCCTTATTTCTCAAATGCTGTTATTTGTATCATGCATTTTATGAAGTCATTTAAGAACCACTTAGTATTCAGGCAAGTGAGAAAATGGAGATTTGACTTTTTGAAAGCATAAGGAAGAATTTAAAGTTCAAGAGAGAAAACTTAGGAGAGGTTCTGTCTTCATCTGAAAGCTGTTGTGTCCCAGTGTGATTGTTATCGTTGGAGGGCAAGTTCCAACTCTTATAACAAATATTTTTCATTTTTTCCTTACCAGGTTAATTCTGACAGACACTTTTTCCTCAAATGTCTTTGCCATAATTCTAAAAGGATACGGAATTATTTATTAACATCTAGAAGCACAGATGAAGGAGATGACAAAGAAAAGAACCATGTGAACTGAACAAGTGTCGGACATGGCATCCTAGCCCTTGACTGAAGGTACTATCAGCCTAATTGCAGGAAAAGGGATTAGTAGAGATAAGCCTGGAAACAGACCACGTAGACTGAGCTATTCATCCTTGCTTGACAATGCAAAATGCAATGAAATCCAATTACTTTCTCAGAAAGTACAAACGTTTTGGTATGAAGGAACAAACAGTGGGTCAGAAGTATTGTTCAAGTATAAAATCCAATGGCCCAGGTTTGATGCTGCACTCAGATTCAGGCACCTTCGTGATTCTACGGTGTGTAGACATGACATGGAGCTGTAGACCAGGGAACTGGAGTAGGATCTGTTGCAATGTGTCTTCAGGCATGACTGATCCCAGCAGCCTGGCTATGTCCTTTTAAGTCATGGGTGACACGAACAGGGTCAGAGTTCAGGCTGAGGGAAATGTATCTGAATCCTAGGAGTTTCACTGGTATCTTAAAGACTAGCAATTCATCTCATGTTAATGTCTAGGTGGAACCAAAGAGGATAGTATGAACATACCCGAGAGTGTATGCGAGTGCTCTTGGCCACACTGCCTGTAATACAGTGACATTGAAGTTATCTCAAAAGTCTATCAAGAAGAGACTGGGGACTTGGGCATAGTGGTAGAGTACTTGGCTAGTATGCATGATGTCTTGGGTTTTCTTTCTTTTTTTGTTTCTTTCCTTCCTTCCTTCCTTCCTTCCTTCCTTCCTTCCTTCCTTCCTTCCTTCCTTCCTTCCTTCCTTCCTTCTTTCCTTCCTCCCTTCCTTTCCTCCTTCCTTCCTTCCCTCCTTCCTTCCTTCTTTCTTTCTTTTGTATTTTAGTACAAGGTCTACAGGGTCTCACTACATAGATTGGACTTGATCCACCTGTGCTCAGCCTCCCAAGTGCTGGGATTACAGGTGCGCACCAACATACATAGTCTTAATCACTGTCTCAGTGCACCCTGGGGGTGGGGCCGGCACAGCATGCTGGGGGATCAAACCCTGGCCGTTGCATCTGCCTAAGCAGGCACTTTAATCAGCTGAGCTATTTGGCCAGCCCTCCTGGGTTTCATTTCTAGTAGTGCAAAAACAAACAAGAAAACAAAGACACAAACAAAACACAAAACATGGAACAAAACCAAAAGAGACAAAGAGAAGAGGCTGGTAAAGGAATTGGGATAAAACTTATGCACTGGAGTAAATAGTGGTGATAATGGAATAAATTATTGTTATCAGTATTAACTTGATGGTTTTCAACTACACAATATGGAGCAAAAGAGCAAATTAAAAAAATATGGTACACAACCACATAAATAAAATTTAAGAAAATACTGTATATTATGTATTTACTTGTGTTTGGACATACGTACACCTAGTAAAAGTGCTTTAAAATGCATGAGTAATAATAAAAGCTAAATTTACTTTAGTGGTTACCTATATGGAAATGGGAAGAGGGAAATGAACAGGGGAGTACACGTGAGCTGTCACAACCTTAATGTTTTGTCCTCTAAAGCGGGCAGCAGGTGCACTTGTACTTTTGTGTTTTACTCTCTGTAGGTTGTTTTGAAAGTCTGACATATTTCATGAGAACTTATGAACTTCATCCTTCTCCTATATATCTGGAATGTACTGAGACTTAATCTCAGGGAAGATTTGCCAGGAAGAAAAATGGGTATTGGAATATTACAAAGAGAGATAAAGTGATGTAGGTGCATTGCAAGAGTGGGTGCTTAATATATGTTTGCTGGAATTAGCAAGGGCTCAGAAGGAGGGCAAACAGACTCAGAAAGTAAGAGCAGGTGAAAGGAATATGGGAGAAGAAAGTTGGGAACCACTGATGTGTGGAAAACAGCAGCACAGGCAGTGAAGTGAGGCAGGAAGTTGAGTGAGCAGGATGGATGCTAAGCTCTGTGTGGAAGCTGCCAGGCACCCCACCTCCTTGCTCCAGGGGTGACTTTCCTGTTGGGAAGTCCTGCAGGTAGAAAGAAGGTCATCCTCTGAGAGCTGCCGTACAATGCCTTAGTGGTTTCCTAAAAAAGTGATTTATGCAAAGAGAAATGGAGGACAAATACAGTTGAATTTGTTTCTCCAGTTGAAAGATGGTGATTAGCATTTTTTTTTTGTGTGTGTGTGTTTTAGCTAAGAGAAATCCTTTTGTCATCTTCATGAAGTTGTAATATTTTTATTTTATTTCATATATTTTCTTTTCTGTATTCATCCTATGATCTAGAAGGTGACGTACAGTTTTCATAAGGCTGTGATTAGTGTTCTGATTAATGGTTAGTTTCTGCTGGTAACTGGGACACTGTAAATTTTTGGGAATCACACTGCATGTCATTGTTATCATATTTTCTTTCCTGGTAGATTTATCCTCCAAGATGCTGAGGATATCTTGGGAATGCAGTTTTAGGATAAGCAGGGAGGAAATTGTTCATATTTTGCCCAAACTAAAACCAGCTTCTTAGGAGTGACTGTGCCTTATTCCAGTTACTGTGGCTTGAGTTCTTTGATGTTGCTCAGTAGACACTGTTAATGTATCAAAAAATTTCTTTATATTGCTTGCTGAGGGCTACAGGATCATCATCTAGTTGTTGCTCTAATCCCTTAGCTCAACCTTTACTTAGCAATGTTGGATTAATCAGGTGGAACAGAGTCCAGTTTTCTTCCTTCCTTTTGGCAGGATGGTACGAGCCCTGATATCACAGCATGTAGAATTCTAGGGCCAAGAGCTTCTTTGCCTGTGCCTTTTTCTGTTATTTTAGTGAACTAAAAAATTACTTTCAGTTAACTCTCTTCCTCATAGGCTCAAACTGTTAGAGGTAGTTTCAAGGAAGGAAATGCAAAATAGCAAGAAATTGTTCTGCTTGCTTATGGCCCGGGCCCTTTTGCTTTCTAGGTTAAAAGATTGTGTGGGGGAAATGAAATTCTGTCTCTTTAATGACATTGTTTACTTTTGGATCTTATTTTATTTGGACAGTGAAATGGACCAGATCTGGCTCTATTCCTAACTCTTCGGTTCCAGTTTAGGACATGTGTAATAAGATTTTATGCCCTACTGAAATATAAGGCTATTTTAAGAAATCCCTGTTAAACTGAGGAAAAGCATGTAGCACCATTATAGTGACCAGCGTATGTGTTTCAGATTTCCCAGGATGGTCCTTGTTTTTGTGTAATTTGTCTTTTCAGTAAAGGCAGTTCATCTTGTGTATACCTGGACAAAATCTGATAAAAGTTATATACACCTGTAGGAACTTGGCTCAAGGGCTGCCGAGAAATAGCAAAGTTTAAGAACAATCAAGTCTCATACATAAATGGTGTAATGTTTGCATAGAACCTATACTTATTTTCCTCTTATCACCTCTAAAATACCTAGTCAGTGCAAATGCTATGTAAATAGCTCCTATATGGTATTATTTAGGGATTGCTAACAGGAAAATTCTGTACATTTGTGGTATAAATATAACTTTTCCCACAAATATTTTTGAACTGGGATGGGTTGAATCCACAAGGTGGAATGTTTCATGTCCCAGCAGCTAGATGGAACTCAGTTATCCTGGCTGTGTGAAACTCATGGATAGAAAGGGTGACTATGTATTTATTTTATTTTATTTTTTAATAATTTTATTGAGAAACCAATAGCAATGAGATAGTTTCAAAACCAATTAGTGGGACAGTTTCAATAATTAATACATTGCATATTGTTGTCTTATTATTGGTGATTCATGCTGCAAGATGCAGACATGATATCCTGTCCACAAATACTAATAGTACAAATCTTTCTATTGATTGAATTAAGAGAAAGTAGCTGTATATCTATCCTAACTACTTTGAATATACAAATACAAAAATTGTCCTTCATTTGTATCTCCTTTTTTTGTTTAGTTTTGTCAGAAATGAGTATTCCATTGTGTATTTAGTTTTTGATTCATGGCTTTATTTACATTAAGTCTTCTTTAGGCCCTTCTGACTTCAGAACATGTGGTCCTGGGAATACTGCAGAAGGAGCTGAGAGACCTTGAACAGGTCCCCGCCCATCCATCTCTCAATGTCATGAGTTCCTCACTGTCCTAACTCACAGCAGGAACTCAAGAACTGTGCTGGAGAGCACTGAGTACCAGGCCCTCTGGGAACTTGGTCTCTACTCTTACTTCTCCCTCAGAGTGGAATGCTCCATGGCCTTGCCTTGGGCTTCATATTGGAAGATTAATTCCTATTACCTTATATGTCACCCTCAGGGAGGTAAGAATCTTGAAGGACTGGACTGGGCTTCACATTTGTTTTTATTTTAAAGAGAGAAATACAGCAATAAAATAGTTTTGAAACAGGTTAGTAGTAGAGTTGCAATAATAACCTTGTTGTCTTTGTAGTAATTATTCAAAATACAAAATATAGGCATGATATCTTGTCCAAACAATATTAGAACAGACCTTTTTTTTTCAATGAACTAAGAGAAACTAGCTGTATTTTAACTGTCTTGGGTATAAATATATTTTTTTCTTTTTTCTTTTTTTCCTTTTCCCTTCTTCCACCCCTGGGTAAAATCACTCTACTAAGTATAAAACCATTGCATACAAGTTCCTGGTATGAACTGGATTATACTATGTATCTGTGGACCTTTCTCTTATGATTATAGATATCAGGATAATAGTTACCACAGTTTATCAGTAGCCAGGCTATCCTTGGGTCTACTGTTACTGCCAAGTAAACTATTTTAACTAGGATGTTATACATGTTATTACCATCCTCCCCCCAACCCCTGTGTGATGACACTGTGGTTGTAAGGGGTCATAACCATCACCATAGTTCAATACCAAAGGAGTGAGACCTAAGTCAACTATATAGCAACTCTTCAGCTGCATACCAAGAGGAAAACCAGTCAGACAGAGAAAAATAAAAGTAATGGAATTCCTCTAGTGTCTATAGTTCTGTGGTTGGTCCAAATGAGATCCCAGAAGTGTGTACTCTGGCCGAGATTGTAAGTGGATTTTTTTTCTGGGTTTGAGTCTGATCTTTGTCTCTGGAGTTGAAGGATGGGATTAGTATTCTTTGGCTGGAGTTCTCCGGAGTAATTTAGAAAAGAAGAAAAAAAAGGAAGGAGGGGGAAGAAAAGAGGGTGGCCATATCCCACCACTTCTATTCTTCTTATCTTTGTCCCCAAGCACAATACTGATTCTCCCAACTTATCACCTGTTGACTCATATTGTTACTGTTACGTCTCATGAGTCATTTCCACACCTCTAGTATTGCCTGCTCATTGCATCTGTCTCAGCCAGGGTCCTACTGTGTCACTGGCATTCCCGCAGGTCTCTGGGCTCGCCAGCTTCCACAGTCCCAGGCTGAAGGTCCATTGACCTCAGCGTGGGTTTTAGAAGAGGTGATGTGTTTTAACCAGCTCAGGCACAGATGCTCTGTGCCTGGGAATATGCTATGATGATAGGAACATGTGATCAAGATAATGCTTTTTGGGGTTTAATTTCTAGCACCAAATATTGCTACCTGTTTGAGGTTCAATGTTATTTTTTTTTTCTTATTAAGGATAGGGTCTACAGGGTCTATAGGGTCTCACTATGTGGATCAGACTCATAGCGATTCTCCTGTTTTCAGCTTCCCAAGTGCTGGGATTATAGGCATGCACCACCACTCCCAGTGAGATTCAGTGTTCTTATTTAGAAAATGGGATCATAATAGTCTCTTCTCACAGAATTGGTCTGAGGATAAAGCATTTAATATAATATCTGACCCATTGTATCAGGTCAATAAACAGCTGGTGTATATATACATATATTAATATTTATATCATTAGAATGATAAATATGGTAGCAAGTTTTGAAAAGCTAGATATTAAACACAACTTATTCCGTTTATCCAGGGGGCAAACTTTAGAATGCTTGAGGGAAATCTTCATTGGAAAGCCCCTTTCTAGTCTCACAACTTGGCTCTACTTATTGTCACTTAGCTTCTGTGAAATAGTTATGTTGGCAGGTTATTCAACTATCATTTTTGTTCATTATCCCTCTAAACTTGGTGAGGAAGATTAGTCTGTTTACCTTATATTACAGAAGATACACATAGATATGAACACACTGGCATTTAGCTACAATATCTCTTCTGTTATCCTTTAGCTTGGTTATCTCTTAAGCTTGTTGGCTGGGAGGAAGACAATAGGGACCACAATGGTCATATAATTTTATACCATGGAGAAGGTGGTGATAGAAAATTCGAAGGGACCAGGGTGATTTCTGTTTAGCCAAATTCAAGACAGTCTTTGAGGAAGATCAGCAATGACTTAATTGTTAAGACAAGACTAGCAAAGAAAATCAAATATAAAACCTCACCCTTAGAATGCTAGTCCTAATTAACATGGCCTTTGTAAGGTATAATATTTGAGTGTCATAACCAGTGGACTTCCAATAAGATTCCAAGTCAAAACACAACAGCCCCAAATTGGCTGCCACCTGACAGTCTATGTGCCAGATGTACGTGACTCTTTAATTGGTAACAATAGTAAGCTGAGCAGTTCCCCGGGGGCTATGATTCATGGTGAATCAGATGTACATAGAGGCTAAGTCCAGCTATTGTTTTTATCAGGAGGTCTTCATGTTGCAGTACTCCAGCCAGAAAGGTCAGTAGAACTGAACTGGACATAGTGAAAATCCATTCAGTGACTGTGCTCTTGTGGGGTGCATTGGCTAACCAGACAGATGGCAGTTGGCAGCTCTCCATACCCCAGGAAGAGTGGGCTCTGAAGTCAGAGCAAGGGGCCTAACAGAGAGAGAAGCATCAAACCTCCAACCTTGAGAACATTAGGAGTCTCAAGGCACCCAGTCCTTTCTATCCATGGTGGTAAATCCCATCAAAGCTCTGCTCAGCAAGGGTTACTGCTACAGATGGACTAAAGGCTTTGCTGAGCCTCAAATCTAAGTCTGTGTCTTCTTTTCTACTCCCCTGTGGAGTTTTTTACTCCTACTTGAGAAAATCACAACTCTATTCGCAGGAGGAGACATATGGTAGCGATAGGCAGAGCTCTTTACATTTAGCTCAGAAGTTGCCTGTGGTATCCCTGCCATTTATCCAAGGGACTACAGGAATCTTGAGTGGCAGGAAAGGCAGTATTTTTACCTCTATAATACCTGTGACTTTTGGCCAATAAAACTTACAGGGAAGAGGCAAAGTTGAAGAGCTTTTCTGAACAAAGATTTTCTAGATAATTTTTTTTTGGTTTGCATTTTATAACACCAAAAAAGACTCCAGGCAAATATTGACACTCTGGGTTATGTAGAAAAGGTGTTAAAGCCATCTGCTGTAATGGAAAGTCAGGGTGTATTCTGATACTGCTTTCAGGCATCCAAAACATTTCAGGAGAAATGCTCCTGCTCGAAGCTTCTCATTTCAGAGGTGGAAAGATTCAGATAGACAAGAAGTTTTGCTGTGGTCTCACGGCTCATATAGTGACAGACTGCTGCTAACATAAATGAAGCAGTCAAGAGAGCATGTCCCTCTGAATGCCTCATAAAGATCAGAGGCCGGAGCATTTGCTTACTAGATTAGGACTGTTTGAAAATTATAGACTCATAATGGTAGCAACAAATGAAGATATTATTGGTCACAGATGAAAGTTCAGTGCTGTGGTCCAGCTCCAGGTAAGGCTGGGTCTAGGAAGTCATAATTACATCATGATGACAGAGCTTTCTTGTTTTTTCCTTCCTTTCTTATCTTTTCTTTCTTTCCTCTCTCTATCAGGTTACTTTTCTCTGTATTATTTTTCATTCTCAAGCACATTCTATCTACTAGGATAAGATTTATCCCACAAAATTAATGATTCCAATTGACAAAAAGATTGTATTTCCCAACTGTCTAAGCAGACTCCTAGACTCATGGTCACACTATGGGAGAAGGTGACTTGAACCAGTCTGTGTGGCTGAGAGGAGGGGCATGATAAGCACGGTGGGCCCAGCCAGTCCAGCTGAATGGGTCCTGAGAGTGGAATGAGAGAACTTGCCACAAAAAGTATAGGTCTACTCTGACCTTGAGCAAGGGAGGCTTTAAGGATGCTAGAGCTTTTATAGTAGCAGCTGACATACAGAGCCTTTGGCTTGCAGGTGGCATTTTCATCCCAGCATGCACTATAAGCTATGAATCTTAGTAGCAGAGGTGAGATTTTTAAAGGAAAATATCAGTTTGGCCAGCTCTGGGGAGCTTGCCTTTGTCAGCACCCTCATCTTGGCTGCATTTGTAATGAGGCACCTAGCCAACCATATCTCAGACAAATATGTGTGCTGTTTGTGGCATGATTGTGACTTCCTGTCTTCCAATTTAGCTTTTGTTGTTGCTTTTCACTGTCTGGGTCACTTGATATTACATCTGGCACTTCCTGTTTTTTTTTTTTTTAAACCTCTGACTCTAGTCATCCGTCTATAGGAACGAGGGGTCAACTTCTTCATAAGTGACGCCAGCTTTAGTCACTTGTTTTGGTATACTAATTAAGATTTGCGTAAGGAAAGCTGTCAGGTGTCTGCTGCTTTTCTCAGCCTCAGACACTTCCCTATTTATATGCTTTTGTTTTTCAGACATTGGGACTTTCTCCCCCTGATGTGGACATGGTAAGGCTGGGTGACCACAGTCCCTGCCCCCACTAACAATTGAACAGCGGCTCTGACACCTGGAGTGAGAGTTCTGGTACTCTTAGGATGAGGCTGCTTCAGGCACAACAGCTCAGCCACACTGCTGGTACCACAGTCCTTTCCCAATCCTTGGGGTCCCTGTTCTGCCTTTTTGTCTCTGCTTCAAACTTAACAGCTCCAGCTAAACACCATTGGGCAGAAAGCAGCAGTAAGCAGCTAATACAGATTTGCTTTTTCTCACTAAAAAAAGAGGAACATTTTTATCACTAAACTTTCAGTTCATTTAATCTTCCTTTCCACAGAATAGCTTGACTGCAGAGAAGGAGGCAAAGTCTCATTTATACCCAGGAATAAATAGAACCTGTTTGTGAGAGCACTGACACAGCCTCTTGGCCTCTGGGGAGAGAAGCTTTGCTGGCCTAAGCTGGACCATGGTAACCTTATTTTTCTTTTGGTCAAAATAAGAGGAATAGATTCAAGGGATTTTCTGAGATAATAAGGGAGAGAGATTCATCCTATTTAAAGGCAGTGGCAGGTTTGAGGGGGCATTTATTAAAGTATCAGGACAAACGTGTGCAGCTTGACATTTTGCTCTTTCTCTGCATGAAGGCTTTGCTGAGCAGAGGCAGTAGGTAAACATGGCAGCTGTGAAGGCTGGAGAGACATAGAGGACTCACCCCCTGGCATGACCCTCAGTTTTCCAGGGGAGGGTTTCCCACTGCTGTTTCCCAAAGTCGTGAGAGTAGGAGACTGAATATTCCCTCATTACACTTTCACTCAAGCTGAGGAATCACTGGGCTAGGAATATGTCTGGGTCTCTGATGTTTCTGTGGACACAGGCCCAAGAGTGAGAAAAATGCCTTGTCTCTGAATTCTCCCTCTACTTGTCTTTGGTCTGGGTTGTGGGAGGGAGGATGTTGAAAGTCTATGAGGCCCCATTGTGTACATCTACATATGTGTGGATGTGTGAGGTATAATGCTTCATAGTATGCTGAACTCAATTCTTTTGGTACCAGGAAATCAAACTCAAAACCCTGCACTTATCAGGTAGGTGCTTGTGCCACTGAGCTATCTCTCTGGCCCTATTCTTTGTATTTCTTCATCCAAATCAAGGGCATATCATACACAGCCTTTGAAAGAGGCAATGTTGTTTAGAGTCATGACTTACAAGAAGAACAGAGAAACCCTTCCAAAAATCCCAAACTAAAAATCCCCTGTTTCAGTGTGATGCCTTGAATGACCTTATTTTTCTCTGAAGCCATCCCATGAAGCTGAGGACCAGGCATCACTGATGGATGGGAGATGACAGACAGGGACATAGCTGTGGTCAGCAGGCTTTCAAACTGGGTTGAAACTCTTACTTGGCAAAAGAAACCAAACTGAACCAACCAACCAGCCAACAAAAAACAGAAAACAGCCTTACTGTTTACCAGATAGACAAAGGTTCCATGTGGCGCTGGAGGTGCTGGGAAACCATGCCAAGCACAGGGTCCCCAGGAAGCCATTAATGCTTCTGGAAAGAGACAAGTTCCCTGGGGCATAAGATGAGGTTTCTGGAATCTTCCTAATTTCTGCTTCTACATCCTCCCTGCAGCTCTGCAGGTGTCACCAGGGCCCTAGGTGTCTCTGGGCATGGACTCTGCCTTTGGCTCTCTCTTTCTTCTCACCCCCTCATTCTGATTCCAGTCCTTCTGAGAATATCACCTGAGAAATACCTCCTGTGTCCAAGGACTCTTATATTTTGGATATGATGTTCCATGGTTGTTCTGGTGGGAATCTACAGTATTGGACATAAGGAGCCATGGGTTCAAATTTGGGTCAGGCAGTTTCTTTACTCAGTGACTTCAAGCTAGACATATAATCTTTTTATACTCTTTTGGATACCTGTAGAATGGGTGTCTTGTGTGGTGTTCCGAGAATGTCTGCACAGTTCCCAACACCAGCAAACGTTCAATATGAGAGCATTCTTATTAGCATCCTGCTTGATAAGCTCAGTCCTATTTTCCTAATTCTGTGGGAAATGGCAGTGAACTGCTACTTTTGATTATTATTATTATAATTATTATTATTATCATCATTATTGTTATTTTTGTTTTTCTTTGAGGCAGCACCAGGAATTAAACTCAGGACATTTGACTGGTAGGTGCTGCCACTTTTTTTTTTTTTTTTTTTTTTTTTGTATCTTTTAGGGGAGATCTACAGGGTGTACAGCGTCTCACTATACATTGGACTGGTAGTGATGTGCCTGTTCACAGCCTCCCAAGAGCTGGAATTACAGGTGCCTACCACTGCACCCAGTCTCAATTGCTGGCTCAGCATGCCCTGGGGTTGGGGCCAGCAAGGCAGGCCTGGGGATCAAACCCCTGGCCCTTGCACCTGCTTGTAGGCGCTTTAATCCACTGAGCTCTTTGGTCAGCCCTGCTGCCACTTTTGATTATTATGATAATCACAGATCCCATGATGTGAACAGTTGTCCTTTTCTTGTGTCTCTCAGAGGCTTTGCCTCTGAAATGAGACAGAGGTGGGTAGACAGCAGAACTCTGTCCATTGTAAAATTAGTGATTCACAAATGCAAGGTGGTGGCTATGGGGCTTCGGGGTTTAGGGCCTTCCCACACTGCCTGCCTGTCTCCACCTCTGTGTTGCCTGTGGTAGATGGGCTGCTGGGGACATTTGGAGACACTGGTGACCTATGGATTCTGCTTTCCCCTGAGCCCTCTACTAGCAGGGAGACCCAGGCTACTCAGGCACCTTGTCCCACTCCTGCTCCCATCCTGTGCTCACTCTGTGAGGGACTAAGACTCCTGCCTGTCGAGTCTGACCAGTTCCCTTCTCCTCTGTGCTCCTACCACTGAGCAGGGGCGACAGGTAAGCTTCCAGAGTGACTTTAGACATGTAGTCTCTGTCTGTCTGTCTCCATCTCTCCCTGTTTTACAGTCTGCTGTAGGTCCTTCTGACATCTAGACAAATAGAGAACCCACAGTTAGGCATAAGATCCTCCAGTTCTGGACTTACCTCAGAACCGGCAAGAGAAGTTCTTTCCATAGCTCACCTTAGACCTAGGAAGAGAGGTAACCTCTCTAGGACCAAAACTATAGAAGCTCGAGTGAGGCCCTGAATTTAAGATGCTCACCAAGGGATTCCAAGACACTGTTGGTGTAAGTAGACTCCGGTCTGTGAAGAAGGTACAGAAATGCAGACAGAGAGCAGCCATGAGGGTGGGGGTGACATCTCCTGCCTTATCCCTTAGTCTTTGTATCTGGGCTTAGTGGCCTCTAAAAATCCCATAATTTTTGCTCCCAGGAACCTCTGTGTATTAAACTGCTGAGGTACTTGGCTGCTGGAGGACAGGGACACATTTGTTTTCTTCACTATTGTGTTACTGTTGTCTCCCTGGTGTCATGACAGAGCCTGGAATCTAGTAGGTGCTCAGCAAATATTTGCCAACCGAATGCATTTAGTCTCTGGTTCTCTTCAGATGTGTGCTGTGGCAGCCCACTTCTGTTTTGTGGCACTGTGTATGTGTAGAAGGTGTGCATGAAGCCTCTCACTGGATTTTGTAGCCTAGTGGGATTCTCTCCTGTTCCTGGCCTGTGAGGAAAAACGACACTGAAGATGAGTCCAGCAAGGACCCAGAAATATGGGGGGGGGGATGTCTGGCCTTCTGGGAAGTACGGACTCAGCCAAAGCTGACACTGGCCTGGGCTGAGCTTCTGAGCAAAGGGGAGGAGGCTGGCATGGGGTAGTCATTAAAATGGCAGTTGACCTCCTGGGAGCTCGAGTGAGGCCATGTTCACCACAGCCCTCCCCTGCTGTCCCCTGAGACCCTTTCAGAGAGGCCCATCCATCATGGGAGCCCCCTGAGAAGGCTATGGGCAGTTGTCTGTGAGTCAGTCATGGGTTCTGTTTTCAGCACAGATCTTGTCAGATTCAAGCTGTCAACCGCACAGACCCTGAAAGCCTGTCACAGATCTCAGGGGACAAGCATACAGCGGATGACCTTGAGGGGACTCTGCTGAGTGTGGGACTGTGGTGATAAGGGGGACAAGCAAGAAGCCACCTGGGCCTTTCACCATTGTACTAAGCTATAACGTCGATTTGTGTGGATGCTTGAGGGACATTTAGGCAGCTGCACTGAATGCTTTCCTCTTCACCTCCTTGGCTGCCTCTCTCACTTTCTGCCATCTCTTACAGGGAATTCAGAAGGAGGTAGTGCATGGAGTGGGTTTAAGACACACTCCAGCTCTTCCACCTAGAATATGGGTGACCTCGGGGAATTTACTTAATCTCTCTGATTCTGTTTCTTCAGAGTGTGGCTCACTGCAATTGCTCAAGGATTATCGGCTGGTTTTTTAAATTTTTTCATGCAGGTGAGGCAAAAGCTCAGATTTCTTGCTGGTTTTCACTCATTTCAGCAAAAAGCAAGATAAGTTATTTCTCACTTCCTAACATCCTAGGGCCTATTTGGGAATGAGCAAATGGGCTGGGCTGGGAATAGAAGTCAGGTCTACCAGACGCTGTTTTTCCTCTTGGTCTTTGGAAAGCCTCATGAGTGACACTAACTGCACAGCTCCACTAGCCCTGCATGGACACAGCGGTCCCAGTGCTTTGCAGAGGGCCCAACGAGGCTCTCAGTGGCCCTTTCTTTTGTCCTGTGGGGAGGGCCAGAGTGGACCAGTCTCCTCAGGCCAGCTTTGGGGAGGAGGTATCTCATGTGGGACCATGGGGAGCTCTATGTCTTGGGTGAAAAGTGAAAAAATGACATAAGCTAAAGAAGCCATCTAGGCAGGCTGTGAAGTATGAAGGCCTGGGCAGCTACAGAATTTTGAGGAATCTGAATTCTGGGGAGGAGCTGTGGAAAGATGTAAGAGAAGCTGCCAGGGTATGAATACATAAT
Organism: Ctenomys sociabilis; assembly: GCA_004027165.1. Classification (NCBI taxonomy): domain Eukaryota; kingdom Metazoa; phylum Chordata; class Mammalia; order Rodentia; family Ctenomyidae; genus Ctenomys; species Ctenomys sociabilis. Next base: position 91,588 of record PVKA01003381.1, read on the forward strand.
TAGTGTCTGTGAGAAAGACATTGTGTACCTCTTGTAGCAGCCTGTTTAGAGACTCCAGAATATTCCAGAAGGTTCTTCTGAGGGAAGCCATAGGACTTTTTTTTTTTTTTTTTGTCTTTTTGAGACAGGGTCTCACTATGCAGTTCAGGCTGGCCTTAAGCTCACTTTGTAGCTCAGGCTGGTCTCGAACTCATACCAATCCTCCTGCCTCAGCCTCCCGAGTGCTGGGATTACAGGCGTGCGCCACCACGCCCGGCTAGCCATAGTACTTTTAACCTTGTAGTGAGTATTGGTTGCTGGGGTTGATCCCAAAACCTCCTCACCTTCCTCAGGAGAAAATATTGCTGGTTGGAGAAGAGATTCTAGATGAAAATAGTATGAACTTGACACCACAGGCTTGGCCATCAGCATTTATTAAGCACTTTTCTGGGTTAAGGTAAGGTATAAAAAGTTATAGAACAAAAACAGCTGTCCTAGCCATTGGCCAAGGCAAGGAACCCCCAGGTACCTTTCAGGAGAACTGTGGTCCCAAAGGACAAAAATCCGAATTCTCTCTCAGATTAGGAAATTTGGTGGTGGTGGTAGTGGGCAGAGCCAGGCTCTGATTCATGTTGAATAATAGCTATTGCTCCCCTCTCCCCCAAATAGGGCTGCTGGGCGGAGAGGTGAAAGATGTGCGAGTGGCCAAGCAGTCGGCAGGGAGGGCAGGTGTTAGTGGAGAGCGTGACCTGCTCCTACAGTTAAGACACAAACTGTACTTCCTACTGGCTCTTTAAGAGACACCCCTTCTTGTGAAATGTTGGGGTAGAATGGAAACTCAGACAGTGTGACCAAGGCCACACCCTCTGTGCTGAGAGTCACGCAATTTCCATTCTCGGCTTCTGAGTGACATGGCAACTTGTTTGTGTGGGGGGCATTTCCATAGCTAGGTGCCTCAGAACCCCTTTCCCTCCCCCACTCACAGAACCCTGCTGCCTCTGCCTTGGGTACCTTTAGTGATCAGGACCTATCACTTCCCTTCTGCCTGGTGTCAGGAGGTTTAGACTACGTTTATATTTCTAAAAATGTTGCTTTGCATACTGCTAGCAAAACACAAGCCAAGCCAAGTTATTTTAGGTGGCTATGTTAATGCTTAACTGTTACATCAAGCTTATGACTTCATTATTACCTAGGAAAAGCCTGTCTATTTAAGTAAAAAAAGGTGATTCAAGTGTAAAGAAAGAAAGGGGGGTTAAATATTAGCACAGGTAGGTACTGTCCACTAGAAGTATAATGAGTGACAACAATAAGAACCACATGCCTATTTTACTTATTCTTTTAAAAAATGTTTATTTATTTGGTACAGGGTCTCACTATGCATTTTGGACTCATAGTGATCCTCCTGTTTCAGACTCCCCAGCACTAGGATTGCAGGTGTGTGCCACCATGTCCAGTTCTACAGCCAGGACAGCGCACCCAGTATGGCATGTGATGCTGAGAATTGAACTTGAGTCCTTGAGCTTGCCAGGCAGGCCCAGCCTACCCACCAGAAATTTTCTGTGTGGGAAATTCATATTGCATGTTCCACTGAACAATTTTCATGAAATGTGTGAGAGAGAAAAATCCTTTGAAAGTTAGATGAAACTATTTTCTGGGTTACTGTTGTTTCCTGGGTGCAACAGCATGGATATATTTCCAGTCATTGAAGGATCTACCTTTTCCAATTAATCTGGCAGGTGGCCTGAGGGCTCTTCATCAAGTTATTTAACATCATTTATTAGGAATCTCTTACATTTGTCAGAATCATTTGGGAGAACTTCTTAAAAATGCAAGGTAATTTAGACAACAGAGTATATAATTTCATGTATGCACCTTGTACAATACCAAAACGTTATGAAAACAGTTTGCAATGTATTAATTCATCGACTCTGTATGGTTAAGGTGTCTTGAAACTGTCTGATTGACATTTGTATTTTAATAAAATAAAAATAAATGGAAAAAAAATGAGTAAATGCAGAGTATAAAACACAATTAAAATTCTGAGAATGAGATTCTGATACCAATGAAAATTTGAGAAACACTGCCTGAAATCTATTCCTATAGTACCTAGCCTAGTAATGGCTAATGGGGGAACCCCAAATTGGAATTTGGTAGGCCTCATGACTTCAGATGTTAGCACGACATAAAGAAGCACAGGCTGGTTCCCTCCCTTGGTCATGTGGAAATGTTTCTGAATTTGCTATGAAGGACTGAGCACCCATCCAGAATAGTCTCAGCAGAAATATCTATTGAATTCTACCAAAACCAAGCATATACTCCGTGGTTCGATCCCCAGTTGCTATCTCTGCCGTTTATCACCTGTAATACTCTCCAGAGACCAATTAATATTATTCGGATGGAAGCCCTTAGTCACAGTGTTAGTGAGCTTGTCCTGGGTCAGATTTCCATGTGTGTGCTTGAGTGTTTGCCTCTGTGTGTGTGTGCACATGCATGTGCATGCATGCATGTATATGTATGTGTGTCTGTCTGCCCATACTTGCCCACTTAGCATCACATCATAGGATAAAGTACCTGCGCAAAGAATCTCAGGTCTGATCAAGAAGATCAACCTCTAATGGCTCAGGACTAAAGCTGGTGGAACTTAAGAATCCCAAATGAGTGAGAATGCTGATCTTATGTGAATAAGAGGAAATGGAAAAAAAAAATCTAAGCATTAAAGGGTATGGGATGAAGACCAGAACCTGAGTGAAAAGATAAGAATCCATTAAGTAAAGGAGAAAAAGAATTTAGATTCATTAAGACATTCAGCACCAGATATTTGACATTTGCCTTTCAGTGATCCTTATAATAGCATAGGTATTTTTAGTTTCAACGATCAAACTAAGATATTGAGGCTAAAAGAGGTAACTTGCTCTTGGTAATTAGGATTTTTTTTTTTTTTGCGGGGGGGGGGGTCAGCTCAGCCCACCCTGGGGGGAGGGGTTGGCATGGCATGTGGTGCTGGGGATCGAACCACGGTCCCTGAGAGCTTGCCTAAGCAGGCGCTTTAGATGGCTGAGCTATCTTGCCAGCCCTACTCTTGGTAATTAGTAGGTAGATAAAGACGAAGTTCAGTTGTGTGTGTTGAAAATGGATTACTATATCTGTCCCAACATCAGTTCCTATGGTACGCTTGTGAAGGTGGCTTTTCCAGGTGAGAGCTATGCATACATAACTGTGTTAACATATATTTTGTTAGTGACCCAATGGGAAGCTAATGGCACACTCAAAGGGGAAAATGGAGGAGAGCTGTAATGAAAGATCATCTTCAGAGACTTGAGTTGGGTTAGGGAGGCAGCACAGGATAGGAAGCTGGTATCCCTTAGGCCTAAAAAAGCAAACAATAAATGTTTTCTCAAGCCTAGAGAATACTGTGGTTCTGGGAGAGAAGCCCTAGATAGAAGCTATGGGTGTAGGTAGTAGCATGTAGCCACTGTCCCAATAGCAAGAAACCAGAGGAATCTATAGCCTGGCCTCTCTCCTATCACCCTCTGTTCAAGGCTAAGAAAGTGCTGGCCATTCACGCTTGGTAACTGCATGCTCTGGGAGGGAGCTATCTCCTGTTGAAAGCCAGTAGAAAGTTGGTTTGGGGTTATGAAACTTGCTACTTGAGTCTGTGTGTGTTCTCACAAACATAACTGGCTATGGCGTTATTCAAATTGTAAGGGAAACTTCTACTTAGTTGACTGCTGAATCAAGTGATTGCGTTAGACTATCTTTCTTGCAAAAAATGGGAAAACTGACTCTGGATCAGGAGGATTTATGAAGTGTTTGATCAAGAGATTTAGAGAGGATTTGTGCTGCACGTGCCTGTGGCAGAGGGATGCAATCATTCAAAGCAGGAGTACCAGGATGGAGAGAGCCACTGAGATGAACATCTGGCACCCCAGTGTCCGCAGGCCCTTAACGCGAGCTCTTCCTTCCACATCCTGCCCCGTGAGGCTGAATCCAAGGACTGTATTACCCAGACTCCCATGCTGTCTGTCTCCCAGTGGGGTTAACAAACAAGAGAACCCAGAAGGGGCTGCAGGGTTGGGGAGAGAAAGGTTTGGGGACTTCATCACCCTGGGTCCAGCAGTAGTCTTGTGCTTTCATCACTACAATTCCTACCGGGTAACCATCTTTCAAGTCTTCAAGCTTAATTGAGCACCTGTAATACTATTTGGTTCCTATCTTCTTGCAGCCCTAGGTATGTTCATGACTCCCTACATGTGGCAAGATGGATTCCTAAGTATCTTGCTGTGCTTGGTATGTTCCTTTCAGTCTTGCTCCCACCATTATCAGGGCCCTAACATTAAGCTCTTGGGTTTCATTTGAACCCTCGGTGATGGTTTGTGAATTGAATACTTAATAATCCTGGCTTACTGATAACCTCTTTTTAACGATTCACAGAATGTACTCAACCAAAAATCTTGAATGGAGTGGCCCTCAGGCCTTTGGATATCCCAGAGGTGTGAATAAATAAGCTCTAAAATTTACTTCAAAGACTGAGGTATTCTATTATAGATTTCAAAGCTGTGAGGAATTTGAAATGATCAATAGTGTCATGCATAGCCTTGCTATTCAAAAGCATTGAATCTAGCATATTTTGTTCATATTTTAATTTTAAAATGGTCAGAATAGTGAGAATTGACCTCAACAATTTGGGTTTACAGAAAAATTCCAGATACTTGTTCACATTTCTTGGGTTTTTAAAAAGCCTGTCCATTTTGAACCAAAGGCTTCCTCTCATTTCATACTTGTAGAGTACTAAATAAGGAAAATGATCTTAGGGCCCTGAATGATTCGTCCTCCAGGACACCACTGAGCAGCCATGCCACACTTTCACACTTGTTCTTTGTAGATTCTCTTGGTTGTTGTCTTTAGTATTTGGCCATAATTGAAGCAAAGTGAGCTCAAAGGAAAGTTGTCTTTGAAACTGTGGACCTATTGAGGTTAGAGTGGTTTCCTGTCCCCATTAAGAAGAATCACATCTGTCACATACATTGATAGATGACTCTGCTTCTCAGAGATTTGCTTGGTAAAAGAGCATGGAGATATGTGGGATTCCCATACCCTCTGCTGCCCCCCAAGGAAATGAGTTATTCCCAGAAAGCTCTGGTGACTTTAATATGGGAGGTATATTTTAGTACACATGTCTTAAAGTCACTCCATCAATCTGGCTTTGTTTAACTTCTCTGAGAAGCAGTGCTATGGGAAGGATTGTTAAATGTTTCCAAAACATGTTTTGAAAAGAAGCCACCAGAAGAAACGATTTGCCAAAAATAAGCCACTTCTCCATCGCAGGGTTTTGCACATCATTTAGTCTAAAGAAATGAGAGCCTCAACCCTCAGACCAAAGAGTGGCCCATATTTTATGGTCTGTTGACCTGACAGGTTTGGCTTGGAAAGACACATGTAGAGTTACTGGGGGCTTTTGAGGTCCACAGTGGAGAGCAATGGTGGCCAATGGGGCCGTGGCAGAAGGCTGAGTTTTTGGGGTTGCGGTACTTGCTCTCCCTTCCTTTGTGCCCCAGCCCTGATCTTGTCCTCTCTCCAGCTGCCATCTGTAAACACTGCCTTTGTTCTGAGAAAATAATTTGGACCCTTCCCCATTTGCTTCAATGTGTTTTTCACCTGTCTACCTTCTAATTTCAGAGTGGTAACTCTCCAGGCTGCTCCTGTATCTGATTCAGTTCACGTTTCTTACAATTCCCTTTTAGAACCCAGCATTCAATTCTGACTCCAAATGCCACTTGACCTGAGGTACAAAATCTTCAATATAAGCCAGGGACTTAGAATCTCATCATACGGGCTAATCTCTAGTCCCCACACTTTTCCTGCCTTCATTGTGTGTGTGTGTGTGTGTGTGTGTGTGTGTGTGTGTGTGATACAGAAGATCAGACTCTTGGCCTCAGAATCTATAACTGGTTTCTAATGATAAGGAAAATGCACATAGAAACAATGAAATACCATTCATGTTTACCAGACAAATAAAAATTAATTAAATATGGTGACAATAGGGATGGTGAGGTGTAGGCACAAAGGAACTCTCTGGTGGGAGTGTAAATTAGTACAGTCACACTGGAAAACAATTTGGTAATGTCTATTGAAGTTCAAGATACATTCTTGCTGTTGAGATAGCAATTTTACCCTACCTAGCAATTCTAGTTTGGAAAAACCATTCCATATAGGTACAGATTTGTGTGTTTATATGGATACACATATGTACAGAATACAGGTATACACGTGTAGACACATGCAAATATGCATAAACCCAAGAGTCTATGGCTGTGGTTTAATGGAATGTGTAAAGGAATTGAGTACTGGTAATTCATATAAATGTATTGAGCCAACTAGGTATGAATATCTGTAAATTTTAAGACATTTGCATGAAAAAGCAACTGTAAAATGTGATATATATATATATATATATATATATACATACTTACCCACAGATGTAATTAAACTATAAACAATATTATTTTCATATACATTAAAAACAAAACATACATGAGTGATATACATTTAGTGGTCTTATCTTCAAAAAAAGAGAGGGAGAGGGTAAAGAAATGCAGATTAATTGGGGACAGAGGGGTGATAAAATATTTGTCAGTGGATTCTAAGTCACTGTTAGATATGAGTAAGGCATTTGGGTATGTTGCTCAGTAGAGCACTTTATACGTAACAGCAACATATTGTGTATTCCAAAATGTTAAAAGAAATAACTCCAACTTTATGTTTGAGCCATACAGAAATGAAACGTTGAGGAAATAGATATATTCATTGTGATATAAGATTGTACAAATATATCTGCCTCAAAGCATCACATAGCATTTCAGTAACATGTACAAATTTTGCTTTTGTGTATCAGTTAAAATACATTGAAAATAAAATAAAAAAGGAAATGGAAATTGTACATGTCTGAACATTTTTATTTATTTGAAGGGAGAGAGGAGAAAAGGAAAGAAAGGAAGGATGGAAAGAGGGAGAGAGGAAGAGGAAGAGGAAGAGAGGGAAGGGGAGAGAGAGGGAGTATTACTGGAAGCCAGTATGACAAAGTAATAATGTTTAATCGGGGTGATTCACTTATAGAGATCTAGCACATTATTTTCTCTACTTGTCAGTATGATTTACAAACTTTCTTTTTTTTTTTTTTTTTAAACTTTTTATGTATTTGGTACATGGTCTCACTACATAGCTTGAATTCATAGTGATCTTCCTGGTTTTCAGCTTCCCCAGGACTGGGACTATATGTGTGCACCACCACGCCTGGATTGGGTGGCCTGCTCAGCACACCCGGGGGTGGCTCTGGTTCGGCATTGAAATGTTCCCTATTCATAAATTTAAAACAGGAAGAAAAGTCCTTGTCAGACCTACTTTAGTGTTGAATACCTGATCCTGTAAAGATTCATAGACATGTACTTTTGGGTAGGGACTTCTGAGAACATCTGGTCAACCTTGTTCTGGTTCCAGGACCTCTTTTGCGACTTGCCTATAGCTTCGTACAGGCAACTGTTTTGTTTGGGATCCTAACTACAGAGACTCCTTATATGGAACTCTGGGGGAAGTTACTGCTTACTTTGAGCTGGAATTAAGTCTCTGGCTTTTAAACTATCTCTGATGTCCCATCCTCAATATGTGCACCATAAGCAGTGCATCCTAGAGCTACAGAGACCAGTCTCCCAGGGAAGAAAAGAGGAAGCTGAGAGGCTAGAGCAAACACCAGGCATTCATCTTTGGAAAGTCTGGCTTGTGACTAACTGGGAAAGACTTGCCAGGACCAGCATGGTCAGAGAGGAGGAAGCTGGGTTCTCGGGCACAATTCTGTTGATGTGGGCTGAAATGTGCCCGGGTGCTGCTGCTTTCCCAGGCCTCACTTCCCCAAATGGGAGCACGTGCACAGCTGTAGCGTCTGGTGGCAGCACCCTGGGATCGTAATGGCCAGGCCAGCAGAAGAGGAGGATCTGAGCTAGTGACTCATAGGGACCCTCCAGGGTGCCCTCCTCTTTCAGTTCTTCTGTGAAATCAGCTGGAACAGAAGGTCACATGCTTGTTTCATCTTCCTCAGTCACCTTGTAGAAGGAAGCCCCATATCAGAAACAAACCCTGAAAAACAACAAAACAAAACAAAACAAAACAAAAAGCTTTCTCTTTTGATTCTTTTGTGTCCAATAAAACGTGGCCAAACTCAAGGCCTAACTAATAGGTAGAAAAGTATTTTATAGTCACAAACAGCTCATCAAACCACTTTGAAAGTACCTCTGATTTCCTTAATTCTTGGGATGGTCACGTGTTCTTTCAGTGAGCTGAGTCCCCCTTATCCCTTAAGCTGCTCTTTTAGGCAAAAAAGGTAAAGGATTTGAAAGAAAAGAACCATCTGCCTGGGTAACGTTTGACTGAAGTTAATTCAACTCTAGTCTAATGTTTTTATTTCAGTGCTTTAGAATGCGAAGGCTTGAGCTCCCTGGGATAGGACCCGCAGCTGTAGCCTCTTTCTGCTGTGGTCTCTGAGGTAGGGAGATGTCACTGTGTTGCAGCATCTGTAAACTTGTTTACTTCTCAGTACTTTTCTGCTCTCTGGTTACCAATTCAATAGTACAGAACAATGATTTTCAAGCTCTTTTTTGTTTTTTTCCTGTAGGGTCCCTTGGGAGAGAGGTCCCAGGTGAACCTCAAACCAACTGACCCAGTGTCCTTGGGAGCTTGATGACACCCTGGCTAGTGCTGAACAAACCAACCAGTGCCATACCTGGGAATACCAGGAGGATCTCAGGGCTGTTTGAAAAAAAAGAAAAAAAACAGCAAATATCAAAGATTTCATTATGTTATTCTGTCTTCAGATCTCTTAGGGGTTTACTCTTGGCCAGGTGTTGAGCCAAATGCTTTCTGTAGATTATCTAATTTAAATTTCAAAACAACACGGTGAGATAGGTTATTTATTTTGTAGAAGAGGAAACTGACCTTCAAATAAGTTAAGGAACTTGCTCAAGGGATGTAGCAGGAATATGATTTGAAGGTATCCTGACTTGTGAGGGTGAACTTGGCACTGATGGTGTTTACATACACACACACACACATATACACACACACACACACACACAAACAAACATACACCTGCACACATACATGTACACACACATCCCCCCACATACACCCATGCACACACACACTCACACACACCCACATCCATGCCACACACATGTACACATACATCCATGCACACACACACACACACGCACATAATTTAGGAATTTTTAAATAATAAATATTTCTTTTGCTTTCTTCTATTTTTTTTGGTGCAGGGTCTCACTATGCATGCAACCCACATTCATAGTGATCTTCCTGCTTTTTGCCTCCCATGTGCTGGGATTACAGGCGCACGCCACCGCGCCCGGATTGCATCGCCGGCTCAGCGCACCCGAAGGCGGGGCCGGCGCGGCTAGGGGAACCAAGGATCGAACACTGGTTCCTACGCTTACCTAAGCAAGCGCTTAGTCCTCTGAGCTATACCGCCGGCCCTAATAAATATTTCTTTTAAAAAATCTTTTATTTGGACTCCTGGTGATCCTCATGTCTCAGCCTCCCCAGTGCTGTGATTACAGGTGTGTACCATTATGCCTGGTTTCAGTGGCCTGCTTAGCTTGGGCCCCACAAGGCTTGTGGTACTGGGGATCGAATCTGGGTCCTTGCTGTTGCCAGGCAGGCACTCAGGCCACTGAGCTAACTCCTCAGCCCAGTAATAAGTAATTCTTAGCATTTATTTTAAGTTGACATCCAGAAACTCATTTCTGAGGTTAATACAATTTTCTTTCTTCTTTCTTTCTTTCTTTCTTTCTTTCTTTCTTTCTTTCTTTCTTTCTTTCTTTCTTTCTTTCTTTCTTTCTTTCTTCCTTCCTTCCTTCCTTCCTTCCTTCCTTCCTTCCTTCCTTCCTTCCTTCCTTCTCTCTCTCTCTCTCTCTCTCTCTCTCTCTCTCTCTCTCTCTCAATCAATCAACAGTCTCTGTATGTAGTTCAGGCTGGTCTTGGAGTCATGGTGATTCTCCTGCCTTAGCCTCCTGGAGCAATGGGAAGGACAGTGCAACTCCTGCACTTTGTGGCTTTCAGCTTTTCACTGAGCCTCACACTGAGGCAGGTGGGCTTCAGTACTTGGTATTTAGATACAAGGGTCAGTTGTTTTCAACTGAGGGGTGATGTGAAAACTCACTTCAAATTTAGGAGACCTGAAAAATTGGAAAAACTCACTTTTCGTGACAATATGATGACATAATGGAAAACATGAATGAGATCAGGGTTTATCTGGTCTTCCATTTGTAAGGTGCATAACGTTGAGCTATTCATTTCCTTTCTCTGGGCTTCAGCTTCCTCAATCTGAATAATAGGAAATAGAGTTAAGTGTTTTGTTAAAAGACCTTTGAACTCTAAATCTGATCCAAAGGCTAAACATGACCCTTAGAATACCCAGTTCTGAAGTCTCAGCAGGCTGGCTCAGGGCCATTGGTTCATTCACTCCTGTGTGAGTATTGTACTTTCAAGGCAGATTTCAAGCTTACTATTAATGATGAACAGGAAGTTAATGTCACACAATCAGTCACTCAGGTAGCTGCAAATGGTCCTGGAGTGACTGGAAAAGTTTCATTTTTCCAGTGAAGAATTTGTATGCAGAAATTAATTTTGTATGGATTAAAATTGAAATACAAAGAAAACATGCAAAGGAAATCAACCTCATACCAGATGCCTGGGTTCCAAACCGGCTGTCTAGGCCCAGATACTGCTGTGGCTGAAAGAGGTGTGCTCCTTGGTAGGCTGATGGGAGAGACCAGCTCTCCCTCAGAGCCTATCACTCACCTTTGTGGGTCCTAACAGTTGACTCCTGAGATCTGCCTGGAGATAAACACTGTGATAAACAACTGATAATCTGGTGAAGAAGAACCTGCGCCCTCAGAGAAGAGTCATCTGCCCCAGTCCAGGGCAAGTGGATTGGAAGTGGAAATGTGTCCAGTGAGCATGGCACCAAGACAGATGAACAGCAGGGAAGACATGACCTTGGACTGTGTTGTGGATATTCACATCCCAGTGAGTATTCCCACATTTCAGCAGCCATTGCAAAATCTCTCCCCTGTCACCTTCTGTCTTTTGGACTGGTTGGACCGTACCTACCCTCCCTCCCCTAAAGGAACTTTGCTCCAGGTGGGCATGTGACCTCCACTTGATCCATTATTCTCTCTCCTAGACCTGATGTCTTAAATGGACTGTGTGTGGAGTATGCTCACGCTGGGGAGGACACCTAAAAGGGCTATGCAGTATCTTTGCAGACAAAGACTTTTAGCATCTCATCTGTACTGACCCAGTTCCCAGACCCCATTGATCGTCTGTGCTGATGTGTGATGGTCTCTCCAGGGGAGGACACTTTACTCCGCACGTCCATCCAGAATGCACTGTTACATGTGCAACCAAAATCCTTAAGAGACACAAATCCTGACCAGAGTTTGCAGAGCCTTCTTTGCCTTGCACCGGTTTTGTTGTCTAATGATGTGGCTCCTGTCCACCTACCAGTAATTATCTTTCTCACCCATAGAAGACACAAGTGAATACTGACACCCTGGCCTTGCAGTTGCCCTTTCTCTGTCTGTTCCCCTTTTTTTCTGTTTGTACGGAACTTCTCCAGGTGGTATACAAAGCCACTCATCAGTTCTATTTGTCACTGATCCATGTGTCAAATTCAATTGTATTTCAAGTCTGTCATTTTATGTGCTCCCAAACTCTTTAAGCATTTATTTGCAGAAACTCATTCAGGAGATTTTCCCCTTCATTTAAATAATAGCTGACCTCACCCATTGTGCATACATATTACCAACCTAGCTTTTGAAGGCAATTGCATTTCCAAGTTCCTGGAAATCACCTGACTTCTATTCCTCATGTACCACTTAAATGTTGAAATTCATCCTGAAATGATAAAAGCCCTTTGAAAATTCTGTTATCCATGCTTTCTGATTGTGCATAGCATCACCTGCTCAAGCTCATGCATTAATTCTTCATTGTTACTGAGGCCCAGAATGACAAGAGGTGGGGGGTGGGGCAGGGGTGATGCATATAACACAAAGGATTCTGGTTTTAGTGTAAGTGAACATACTGGAGAACATGAAATAATCATAGAATAATCCATGCTTTCTCCCCCAAGCACTCTGCAGTGGCCCTCTGTCAAGGGTTTTTAAGTTGTTTGAATGATTTAGTTTTTGTGTGACATCCTCAAGAGCTGCCTAACAAGTTGGACCATGAAGAGAGGGCCTACCTATGCTCTTCTGCTAGATTTTTTGGAACAGAGCACCAGGACTAAAGAGGGTTTTGGAGCCACAACATTCTATCTTTTTCAAGGTTTTATGAACCTTCCCAAGAACTACAGGTCCAAAACCAAACCTATGGGTGCTTCTTAACTGTGTTGGGGTCTTCCTGACACCCTGGCCTTTAACAGGGGACTCTCTGCCTTGTATACATCACTGACATCCACTCCCAACAATGGCCCACTGTGATTATAACTTCTTGAAGGGACTTATTTATGGAAATGAGGACTGGATTTTGCATGGCCATCTGTTAAGTGTTGTCAGGATTCAGAGATGAGGAGGATCATTACTGGTGGGGTGGTCTGGGAAGACTTCCTCAAGAGAAGATGTGTATTAGGCCTTTTAGAAATATGGCATTCAGATTCATGAAAGAAAGAAGGAAGATGTTTCAGTCATGGAAACTCAGCTGAACAAAATCTTGGAGTAGAGTTTATGACTATTCTATGGAGTAGTGAGGAGCAATAGAGAAGAATCCAAGACCCAATCACAGAAAAGGTGAATGAGGCTCTCTGGAATGGACCTGGAACTCAGTACTTTAGAAACTTCCCAGTTGAATCTAATGTGCCATCAGGGTTGAGAACAGTCTTGGGGCTCAAGTCATACAGAAGATATAAAAACAAAGCCTGGCTTTGAAGAATTAATATTACTTTTTTTTTTTAAATGAAATCAGTAATTTATTGCTTTTAGCTTTCTCACTCCATTCTTCATGAAAGTTACAACTTATGATGTGATAGTATAATTTGTTTTTATACCATATTGAAGTATATTGTTAAAGAAAAGGAGAAGCCAACAAAGTAATCTATTACAATATTTTCCTCCTAGCCAAATACTTTAAAATGGAGAACAAAGAGTAATGGAAGAGAAGTGCCAGCCAAATAGCTCAGTGGATTAAAGTACCTGCAAGCAGGCACAGGGGCCAGGGGTTTGATCCCTAGGCCTGCTGTGCCAGTCCACCCCTGAGAAAAAGTTTGTTCTAATAGTGTTTGTGGACAGGATATCATGTCTGCATCTTGTACATTGAATAACCACTAAGACAACAATATACAATGTATTAATTATTGAAACTGTCCTACTAATCGGTTTTGAAATTGTCTCATTGCTATTTGTTTCTCAATAAAGTTATTTTTTAAAAAAGAGAGTGATGACAAGAGAGTAGATTTTATGTTTTCAACATTTTTTTATGTGGTGAAATAAGAAAGCCAACCATTCAGTGTCTCTTCTCAAAGAATTGAAAGTGCTGAGGATTATAGTACTAGATTTCTTATTCTCAAAGAATGATAAAAATGCAGGGCCATCTTTGTATTCATGCTAATAATTCAAATTACTAATAATTATACATTCCAAAGCCTATCTCCAATTTTTCACTCTTCTATTACTTATTTTTTGTATTTTAAGGAAGGGTCTGCAGGATATTAAGGGTCTCACTACTAGATTGGACTCATAATGAACCACTTGTTTACAGCTTCCCAAGAGCTGGGATTACAGGCGTGTGCCACCACGCCCAGTCTCAATAGAACTTCTATCTCTGACCAGGGGCTTTTTACCTAAATGATAGGATATTGTAGGGATTTCAACCTACAGCGATTTTCATATTTACAAACCAGGTTTATAGGAAATTAAATTCAAGCTGAAAGAAAAGGTAGGAAAAATCAGCTATTAGAACTGTACAAAGTTCTAGGAGAGAGGCTTTTTCTCAGGTGCTGAACATAAGAGGGAAGATAAACCTAAGAGACAAAGAACAGGAAGAATTAAAGAACTTCTTAAGATAAAGAAGTAAGGATATGTTTCTAATCAGGCACAGCATTAATGATGGAAAATTCTCATTACAGAAAGTTTTCTTTCCACCATTCAGATGCTCCTTTTTAGGCTGGTGTTTTGCCTTCTACCGGCCCTAGGCTCTCTCAGGCTCTGTCTGTGGCCCCACTTTTTTTTTTTTTTTCTGATGACTCTGCACTCCAGGTTCCACGTTTTCATTTCCACCAGGCAGTTTCATATTCACCCTCATTTGGTTTGGTCTAGGGACACCTCATACCATCATTACATCACCATGTTTGCAGAGCCCTTTCTTGTTAAGTATTTTATCTCATTTGAGTTTCTTTTTTCTCTTTTCCATCTTGCTTCTTTCCTTTTGTTCATCTTTGAGTTTGAGTCTTAACTCTGCTGCTTACCAGCTAAAGCCTTAGTTTTCTAATCTTTAAAAATGGAGACATAATCCCTGTATCATGGGGATGTTGTGTTAAACACCAAAGAAACTTCCACAAAAACAGCAAATTCCCTGTCACAACCTTATTTGAAGGGAAGATGGGTTTTTCTTTGCTTTATTTATCTTTTAACCTTCGAAGGAGGTGCTCCTTAATTAATAGAAATGAAAAAGTTCCAAACAGTAGAAAGAGAAATTGCCCAGGTGGTGAGTTTAGTAAATTTTGAGGAAGTGGTGAATTTCAACTGAACCAGGGTCTGAACTTACTTTTCCTGCCCAATATCTTCAAAAGAGGCTGAAGAAGTTGCTGGTATTCTGGGCGTGATGTCACTGGGAGGATCTGGTTTTTGACACAGCTGGCTCAGCATGATGTGCAAATGTAGTGACATGTGTGCTTTTGTTACTTGGCCTTGAGGAGCAACAATGTTCTGCCTTACCAAGATTCTTTCAGCCTCTGCATTGGAGGATTTCATCACACGTTTTTAAAGCCATATAAGACAGTTGGCTCTTACTTGGCTATCTTGATTCATGAATTGTTTCAGATTTGTGAACTGCTGAGCAGCCTGATCTATGACCTACTACTTGTATTACTGCCTGCAAGTATTTGGGATACTGTAAAGTGGTAAATCCTAAAGAATATGGTCAGTAATTGATCAGTCCCCATGGCAGGGCTTCAGGTGGCTTGTTGTAATATGATGTTCTAGGATAACTGTAAAACATTACTTACTCTTGACACCTGAAACATATAAACAGTGTTCAGAAACCAGCTGTTCTATTTATTTATTTATTTATTTGTTTATTTATTTATTTATTTATATTGAGGATTGAACTCAGGACCTTGCAGGTGCTTATGCACTTATGCCACTGAGCTCTTTCCCCAGCCTCCAGCTGGTCTTTCTTAATGTATCATTCTTTTTTTTTTTTTTTTTTTTTGCAGAACCAGGGATTGAACTCAGGCTGTTGAGCTTGCCAGGCAAGCACTTATTCTACTGAGCCATCTCCCAGGCCCCCTTAATGTATCATTCTTTTTTTTTCTCTTTAAGTTTATTAGCAGCACTCAGATAGCAAACCTCAAAGTGAATTTGACTTAAAGGGGGAAAAAAACCTTCCTTCAAGACAATGAACAAAGCTGGAGATTTAGCTCAGTGGTGCAACTCTTGCCTGGCAAGTACAAGTTCCTGAGTTTGATTTCTGGTACCCAAATAAACCCAAACAATGAACAATATTGATTCTACTCACTTCATTTATATCAGCTGCATGATTTATTTATTTTTATTGAGAAATAAATATCAATGAAATAGTCTCAAAGTTGATTAATAAGACAGTTTCAATAATTAATACATTGTACATTGTTATCTTCTTAGTTATTATTCATAAAACAAGAAGCAGGTAGGATATCCTGTTCAAACACTAGTAGTACAAATCTTTCTTCTCATTGAGTTAAGCGAAAATAGCTATATATCTATCCTAACTATTCTGTATATACAAATACAAAATGGTTATTCCTTTGTATCCCTTTTTTTGTGTAGTCCTGTTGGACATGGGTATTCCATTAGCATCTAAATATATAAGTTCATGAATTCAGCAAAACAATCCAACACGATCCAGCAGTCCACAACAGTAGTGGGTTTTCTACAGAAGTTGTTGACTTGAGCCCTTCACAGCTCAGTATATTAATATGGCTTTACTTTATATACTTCCATTTTTATACTTTTCTGCTGGATGGTCAAGACCGAGTTAAAGCTATACCTATATGACAAAAAATGTAACTTTTCTATCAGATAAAGTCAGTCAAGTACTAATGTATTATCCTTAACTTACCTTTCTTTATAGCCAACAATGTTTTGGAATACTAGAATCAAGACTTAAGGATTTTAGTTTCAGACTTACAAAAAGTGCCTGTTTTCTTTGAAATATTTTGGTAGAAGTTGTGAAAATACGGGAGCAAATATGATATGGGTATGGATCTATCTATCTATCTATCTATCTATCTATCTATCTATCTATCTATCTATCAATCAATCATCTATCTATCTAGATATATAGTTTTCATGTACAGGAAACAAGGTACTTTTCCAAAAACTTCTTCACTATGTTTAATCATATTCTGTTGTTGTAGTTAAAACATGTTGTTTTCACTATGAGTGTGGATTTTCAATGAAATAGGAATGCCTTAGTATTGGTGACTACTGGGTTGGGGCAAAACCTCAGCTGATTGTGTCAGAATAAGCTGCAAACAATTTAAGTTCAGCTTCCGTGGTCTCTGTTACTTTTTGAATGATGAGATAAAATCTATTATCTTATCCTTTGAACTTACGCAAGCCTTGGGAGTTGCCTTTATCCATAGAATGCAGGGTAAGTTGCACAACTTTGGAGCTGAATTCTTCAGAGACCTTGTAGAGTCCACCACTGCCTTTTAGCATGCAGCCCAGTCTGCCATGTAAAGGAGCCGAACATTGCTCAGCAGATGAGGTGAAGCTCCATGGACCAGGGAAGGGGCAATCCCCTGCTGAGATCTGCACTCCTGGGTCTACCAATGCCAGCCATCACTCACCTTCAGTCGTGGAAAGGGCTACTGTGGGCATTTTAGGTTGTTTAGCCCTAGCCAAGCCTCCAGATGGCTGCAGCTATATGAACGACGTGGGGTGAGACTAGAGCAGGAGCTATGTAGAAACCTGGCTTAAACTGCTGAGCTAGAACATCACAGAGAAGTGAGAACAATTTTAAAAGTTGCTTTAAGCCACTCAATTTTGAATGTTTTTGGTGAATAATGATACAGAGCTGAAACAGAGGAAAACTTAGAAAACAAGGAATTGGCTTGGCTGCTGCGTGGGAGGAGGCAGGCAGCTTTTAATATTTGTGGGCACCTCTGCGGAAAAATAACTAGAGGCTCTTAGTGCCACACCTGGATTCATGGAATCAAGATCAAATGCATCATTTTAAATCTTGTTCCCTACGAGGAGCAAAGAAGAATGGAGAAAACATAACCACAGCAAAGATCTGGCAGGTTCCAAGAATCCCTGTCCAAGATCACCGGAAAGGCCTTTCTTTTCCAAAGCCAGCAGTAAAGATGGGAGGAGGTGACTGTGTTGTGAATTTAAAAGCAGCACATGAAGAACTGAAGGTGTAGGATAGTACCAATGAAACTAAATACAGCTCTAAAAGAAGGCTGACCCCAAAGAGATGAAGATCTACAAGTTACCTGATAAAAATTTAAAATAACCACATTAAAGTATCTTAGGGAACCACAAGAGAACATAGATTTATTTCTTCAAGGAGCTTTCCGTCCCTTTCTCAGACTATTTTTTAGAATGTTCATAAAGAAGAAAATCCAAAGGCCAGCCAGATAGCTCAGCAGATTAAAGTCTGCTTAGGCAGAGCACGGCAGCTGCGGTTTGATCCCCAGTGTGCCTTGCTGGCCCGGACACAAGGGCACTCTGAGATGGTGACTGGGACTGGATGTGGTGATGGTGCACCTGCAATCCCCGCACTTGGGAGGCTGAAAACAGGAGGAGCACTGTGAGTCCGATCTATGTAGTGAGGCCCTGTACTATATATATATTGATTCATCTGATGATGTCTTGTAAGTCTTATAAGCTTTATTGACCTGTTGTTGAACTTTTTTCTTTTTGTTCCTCTGACAGGATAATTTTAAATTATCTGTTTAAGAGTTCACTGATGCTTAATTCTGCTTGACTGAATGCATTATCTAAGTTCTCCACTGGATTTTTCAGTTTAGATATTCTATGATTCACCCAGATTTTCTGGTTTTATTTTTATGGCTTTCTATCTCTTTTCAATGGCACAGGGAGCGTTCTCCAGGATATGTCATATATTAGCTCAAAAAATGAGTCTTGACGAACTTAATCACATTGAAATCATATAAAGCATCTTTTCTGATCACAGTGGTGTAAATCCAGAAATCAATAATAAGAGGAAAACTCACAAATACATGGAAATAAAACAGCATATGCTCCCAACAAAGAAATATATCTAAGAAATTAAAAAATCTTGAGATAAATAAATGGAAACAGCACGCCAAAATTCATGGCGTGCAGCAAAATAGTTTTAATTGGGAAGTTTATAGTAACAAATGTCTATGCTAATAAAAAGGGAAGGCTTCAAATAAACAACCTAATTTTATATCTCAAGAGCTAGAAAAAAAGGAGAACAAATAAAGTCCAAAGTTAGAAAAAGGAAGTAAATGATAAATATCAGAGATGAAGAAATTAAATAAACATGAGTTGGTTTCCTGAGAACATGAAAAATGGACAAGCTTTAGTTAGACAGAGAGAGAGAGAGAGAGAGAGAGAGAGAGAGAGAGAGAGAGAGCCAGAGTCAGAGCCAGAGACAGACACAGACACAGACACAGAGAGAGAATAAATTAGTAATGAAAAGAAGACATTAATGACTTATCACAAATATAAAGATCTGTAAGAGACTAAGAGCAAATATATGCTCTCAAATTGGATAACCCAGAAGCTATAAATTCTAGAAATATACCAGCTACCAAGACTGAATCATGAAGAAATAGAAAACCTGAATAGACCAATTAAGAGAAACGAGAACATATGTTGAATCAG
>PVKA01003382.1:0-110537 GCA_004027165.1 Ctenomys sociabilis
GTTTTCATAATGTTTTGGTATCGTAGAAGGTGCATACATGATATACTTACAGACATTATCATAGCAGATGTCTCTTAACAATAAATTAAGAGTGTAGCTGTTTATGTATCTTATTTTTTATACCTGAATTATATCACAGACTCAATAATTAATACTTTCTACCTTGTTATCTTCCTAGTGGTTGTCCATAGTACTAGAAGCCAACACAATATCTTGTCCAACCACTATTAGTGCAAATCTTGCTTCTCATAGAATTATGCAGAAGCATGGTATATTTATCCTAACTGTACTGTTTATACACACACATCATGATTCTTCCTTTGTATCACCCCCTTTTTTTGTCTAGACCTGTCAAAGATGGGCACTCCATTGCCATTAAACCAATTTAAGTGCCTGAACTCGGCGACACCATCCAACACAGTCCAGCATTCCACTATAATAGTGAGTTATCTGAAGAAGTTGTCGACTGTAGCTGTTTACAGCTCAACTTATTATTATGGCCCCGTGTTATATACCTCATACTTTTCTGCTGGGTGGTTAAGACTGAGATAGAGCAAGACCTATATACCAAAACAAGTAGTTTTTGTTTCTGATGAGGTCAGTGAAGTCCCCTCAGGATTTATCTTATAATCCTGTACCTTATTCTGTAGATCCTTTGTCTGTGTCATCCATGTGGATGAGTCACGGCCAATGCTTGACCAGTTTGCTCTCTGTGAGAGCCTGAGAGAAAGTTTTCTCTCCATGTGACTCTCCCCAGGCACCCTATAGATCATCAGTCTCTTTCCTCTGTGGCTCCATAATCTCCTTGATCAGAAAATTTGGGGCACAACTGAGTTTCATGATGTTACAGTACAGGTTCACCTATGTCCTGAGTCTTCGCTGACCTTGAAAGGCTAGGGCCAAAATGTTGGCTGACCTTGTGGCTTTTCTATTTCTCCAATTTTGTTCTGTGAACTTAGGTTGTTAATCATCCAGAAGAAAAGCTGATATTATAATAACTTCCTGTGGTGCCTTCTCCCAGCCTCTGCAGGCAGTTTATGCAGTTTCAGAAACAGTCAAATGAGAGGATCATTAGGCTGTGCCCCACCTTCACCCTGCTAGTTGTTGGATGCCTTCAGAGAGTTCGGGGCAGGGCTTGGCTCAGCCCTCCACCTCTTGAAAGAGAAGCTAGGTGGTAGCCTCTCTCACTGCCCTCTACCACCGTGGAACTTGATGCAAGACCCAACCCACTACCCTGACCCAGAAAAGTATAAAGCTGCAGGCTATCTTGCCTCAGGTTGGTTGGTAGCTGTCCAGGATGGGAGGGGCAGGAAGTTTCTTCAGAACACCCAGAGCTCTGAGCATCCCGATGGCCCCCTGATGGCCCGAGCCTGATTTAATGCCTCTCCAGAGCTGTTGCAACTCCAGGTACAGACACTACCACCAGAGCTCACTGTGGGAGAGCCTGGGGCTGGCCTCAAGCATACCTCAGAGCTGCTGTGAGCAGAAGAGCCTGGCACTCCCCTGGCCTTCCGTCCTCTGGCCTTCTTGAGCAGCTGAGCCTAGCCTGCAGGTGTTAGTGGCAGGGGCCTCATGTCACCCTCTCCAGCACTCCAAGAGGAGCTGAGCTGCTCAGAGGTAGCTGGTCCATTGCCAGCAGCGGGGCCTCCTTCCCTGAGTCTCCCTGACGCTACCCCAAAGGCTTGCAGCCATGCACCATCTGTGTCCACACATGTGCTGTCCCTCTCCACCCCTCCTTCTACCCCTTTGCTCTGTGCTCAGGAGAGAAAGGAAGCTCCACTGCTTGCAGCCAACACCCTCACAGCCTCCCTGAAGATTTCCCAGAAAATCTTCCTGCAACTCCAAAAAGAAGCCATGAGCTCAGTACCACCTTTCCAGATTCTCCACCTGGACTCATTAGTCTGCAGTCACGAACCCAAGAACCATCCCATTGGGCTGCTCTGTCCTCAGGGATGGCCAGTACCCTAAGCCCCTTGAGCCTGGCCTCCCTAACAGTAAGAAGGGGGTATAAGTATTCCTTCCCCTCAGGGAGGTGAGAGATGGTGAAAAGATGTACATGCCGAGTTTAGCGCACGCACGCTGCCTGGCGGCTGTTACTACGCATATTCTTTATTCATGAGAACAAGCTCTACAGCTCTACGGCAGGCCCAGGAGCCACGGAAATGAACCCAGCCATTCCCTGCACTCTGAGCAGGGAAGACAAGGACAGGTGAGCAGAGGCCAGCGTGGGGGATACATTTACATAACAGATGAACGCACAAGTCTGGAGGGTGTAGGGAGGCACAGGGAATGAAACGCTGGACTAGGGGCTGCAGGATTTGGGGGTGCGCTCTCACAGACTGAAGAAGCTCACCAGGTGGTCCAGGTAAGAAAGGCATCGCACAGGCGAAGGAAATCATAGGAGCGCAGATGAGAGGACAAGAGACAGAACTTTACGATCAGGCCCACAGTGAGGCCAGAGGGGGGCAGAACAGGGGGCTGGTGGCCGAGTCACAGAAAACCCCAGCATAGAAAGAATATGGACTCAGCCTGCAGACACCGAGGCCAGGAAAAGGGTTTTAAGCAGAAGAATGACACCATCATACTCAAGTCTGAAGATGCACTCGAATCCAAGCCTGCCGGGTTTACATAACTTTTCCTTTTCTTCCTAAGCATTTACCCAGCCTAGAAATTTGAGAGCAAGCACTTTCTCTTATTTCTATTCAACCTGAAAGCGGCAGTGGAATCCAGCTTGCATGGTATTGAGATGCAGGTGGCCTATGCAACAGTGTTGCTAAAATTACCAAAACTAACCACGGCCAGGGAAGGGCCATTATCGGAAACAGATTTTATTACCATGGAAACCAACAGATAATGCCAAGTCCAGTCATTTTTTTTTCCTCTGAAAAGAGAGAGAAAGAGAGATCAGGAGAGAGAAAAAGAGATGCAGGGATGGCAGCAGGGGAGAGAAAGCTCCTGGAAGGAGGTGAGGGCCCGAGCCGGCCGGGGGAGTGATGGCCAGCTGGGGAAGTGGCCGTGGTGTCCCAGGCACAGGCCTCCCACCAGCCATCCACAGGCCTCCCTAGCATTTATGGAGCTCGTACCACGTGCCCCGAGCTGGCAGGAAGCAACCAGCGGTGGCAGAAATGGCTCTGCAGTGTAACTGCTATTTCTGATTCAAAGTGTGGAAAATGGTGCCAATACCCAGAAAAGACTTCCCGGGTGGTCCTGGTGGTCCTACAGACAGCACTAGGCTTGAAGTTAGAGACCCAACCATGAATTCAGATTCTGCCCAGAGTGGCTTGTGACCTTCGGCAAGGTCATGGAAATTCTTGGAACCTCAGTTCCTTTCTGTGTCCTGAGGGTGGCCTCCTAGGGTGTTTGTGGTTGTCTGGTGTGTGTGCGAGGCCACGCCACTTTGCAATCACAGGAAGCTGTGGGAACGGAAAGCCCTGCAGGGCCCCAAATCCTACATCTCTGTCCTCATGCATGCGTGTGTGTGTGTGTGTGTGTGTGTGTGTGTGTGTTTTAGTATGTATTTGGTACATGGTCTCACTACATAGCTCAGACTCACGGTGATCCTCCTGTTTTCAGCCTCCCCAGCACTGGGATAACTCACTGGGTGGCTAGCTCAGCATGCCCAGGGCCGGGCACAGCATGTGATGCTGAGGATCGAACCCCGGTCCCTGCACTTGCCTAAGCAGGCACTTAGCCCGCTGAGCTGTCTCACAGGCCTTGTCCCCTGTGTGGAAGGGCCCCTTTCCATGCCTCACACGGTCCCTGACTCTCTGTAGCTCGTGGGACACAATCCCAGCCTTGCAGCACAGGGGTCCCAGGCAACAGTTGGGGCCACCAAAGGGAAAGGCATCGGAGAAGCTGCACAGCATGGATTTGTCAGCAAGGCTGAGATGCAACACTCATAGCACAACCCCAGGGAAAGAAACAACCAAGGACACAGGGGCAGGAGGGGGCTCCCTGGAGACAATCGCCGGCTCTCTGTGCTTCCCTGTCTCTGCATGGCAGGTAGCTCTGGGTAGGTTGCGACTGGCCATCGTACGTTTTCCACACATACAAATGCTATTAATCCTTGCTCCTGAAAGTGTGCGTGCCCTGGGGTGGGTAGGGAACTGTGGAGAGTGCAAAAATCTGCCCAGCCCCAAGTCATCCGCACAGCCAGCCAACAAAGCCCCTTCCCTTCTGAGCCTCAGTGTCTTCATCTACAAAATGGGATCTTGATGCCCTCCCGGTTTACAGGGTATTTGGGAGGATTTAAAACAAAAATCTGAATGAATCACTTTGAAAATTTAAAAGCATAACACTAAAGGCAATATTTTGTTTTTATTCTGCATTGGTTATGACGATATACAGGGAGCCCCAGCCACCCACAGGAGCAAGGAGTTTTCATAACAAAATAATTGGACTGTTCGCTTCTAAATGCCACCGTCCAGCCAGCCCTTCGCCTGCCTGCACCTCCTCACCCAGTCAGCACCAGCTGAATTGTAGAAACAAAAAGGAAGAGGGAATTCAGGCATGGGTTAGCAGTTTAAGACAGAAATGAGATTGCAATAAAAATCCCCCTCTCTTCATCCATCAAAACGTAATCAGAATAGAAAATAAATGTGGAAATCCCTGCACGACCTGGCGCTTCCGGCCCCCACCACCAGCCTTCGCAGCCCACCCGGCAAGACTCTCACTTCACTTGGGGCATTGTGGCTTCACCGAGGGGCACAAGCCACGTTTGAGGAAGGCCGCACACACAAGACAGGATCCGAGTGGCGAAATGGGGAGGGACCACAGATGACGCAGGTCCCCGGTCCCTGGCTGCATGAGTCATGTGATCAGAGTGAGTCAGAGGGGAGCAGCTGCAGCTGGAGGACGCACCTTTGCCTTTGACTCTGGAGAAGCACCAGTTCCTGTCGCTGGGACACGGAAGATGCCCAGAAAGAAAGACTTTTTTTTTTTTTTTTTTTTTTTTTTTAATGTATTTGGTATAGGATCTCACTATGCAGCTCAGACTTACAGTGATCCTCCTGTTTTCTGCCTCCCCAGTGCTAGGATTATCACGTCCAGCCTTGGTGGCCAGCTCAGCACACCTGGGACTGGGGCGGTGTAGCATGTGGTGCCAGGGGTCAAACCCCGGTCTCTGTGTTCGCCTAAGTAAGCACTTAGTCCCCTGAGCTGTCTTGCCAGCCCTTTATTTATTTTTTCCCCCAGAAAGGTTATTTGTTATTGTGTCAAGGAGCCTCTGTCCCTGCAGTACCAGCCTCCCATCAGGGAAACACCAAGATTTGGCCCAGTGATCTCAAACTCATCGATCTCTCCTTAGAAGAACAGGGTGAGCAGATCAGTTCGCCACACAGGCTAAGCACCTACTGGGTGCAGCACCTCATCCTGGGAAGAGACGAGAGGAAGGAGGAAGCTGGAGCCCATCCTCACAAGACCTCCAGAACGGTGGGGGCTGGGAGCTCAGGACTGGGGCAGACTGCGCCGCCGAGCCCAGCCAAGCTCGGGGCGCCGAGCGCTCCCGGCATATGCTGCTCATTTCATACATCATTTGCAAGGAGCTGCAGCCATTTTGCAACAACTCTTCCTGCTCCAGAGCATCTGGGCCCTGGCATCTGCATCTGCTCAGCTCTTGCCCTTTACACAGTCTCCACGCCTGCCTAGGGCAGCCTCTGCCACCCACCCACATGCTCGCAGGACCTAGGTTGCCTAGCAGGCAGTAGTGGCCCCACCCCCATGGTGGCAGAGTGCTCAGGACCCAAGGCCCAGAGAGCGCAGGCGCGAGGGTGGAGTACGCCGGCCCCCAGGCACGTGACGAACCCGGAAGCTAGCCCTCTGGTGGACACCGCTGTGATGCGCCAAGGGTAGGGGCCTAGGGGTGGGGGAAGCACCGCTTTGAGGTTGTCACTGAGAGTCTTGCTATGTCCAGAAGGTTGGATAGGGGTGCGCATAATTCCACAGCTGGGGAGAGGGCAGGTCCGTGCCTGGCTCTTGGTTCCTCCAAGGTTCAGCACATGAAAGGGGCTCGGTGACCATTTGTTAAGCAAATGAAAGAAGGAACAGACCAAGGGACATTGTTGCCAGATGGGCTGAGTGATGATATCTAAAATGGCTGGCACTGCCCTGGGGTTGGCCCAGGATATAAGGGACCCCAGACACAGCAGAGCTAGTCATCCGACCCAAGCAATGAAGTAGAACTGTCCCCTACACACACACACACACACACACACACACACACACACACACACACACACACCCTTGTCTAGCTTTGTAGCTGAAAAGAAAATGTAGAAAGTTCTCTTTATCCATTGCTGGTCCCAAAGTTCGGTTCCCCAAAGGACAGACTCTGTCCACTTTCCAACTGTCCTTCAAAAGTCAGCAGCTCCAAGCTCAGGCATGGTGAAAGTTGGAACTTCTGGCCTCCATGCACCAGGAAAAGTCCTCGCTCCGCTACAGTGCCCCTCTGGGGTCAGTGTGAGGCTCCAGTCTGGCAGAACCCGCAACACAACTACTTGGCCCTGAATGCCCACCACACTCCTTGCCAGCCTGAACCCAAGGGAGGGCCAAGATGGCACAGGGAACACCGCCTAGCATAGCTGCTTAGCCCAAGATAGAGACCAGTGCGTGCTGCTATTCTTGATTCTTCAGTTCTGCAGAGTATGGGGACCTACTGTGTGCCAACACACACTGGAGCAGGGATCACAATGACAAGGCCCCTGCCCCTGTGGGGCTGACAGTTCAGAAGAGGAGGATGCCAGGGAACAACCACACAATTAGGAACATTTCAGGTTGTGTTAAATACAAACAGTCAATGATAAGTTATGCTGGTTCCTCTACTTCCTCCCTGCACTCGACTCCATTCTACATCCCCCTGTGACTGCAGCTCCAGCTCTCACCAGGCTCTGGTGGCCCATGCATGGTACCAGCTTCCCACACGTGCCAACCACCAGGTCGCTAAGGCTCACACACACCTCTGCAGATTCTCAACTTAGCACGCCTTGCTTCCTGCTGCATCTTGGTGATACAGAGGTAGATAGAATGGAATGAGCCTGGGGACAGGCAGACTCATGCTTGAGCTGGTCAAGGATCCGAAACACAGACAGTGTGGCTGCAGAACAGTGGGCAAGAGGAGCTGGAGAGGAGATGAAGTCAAGATGACAGTCAAAGCACGGCAGGCCCAGCACAGAACACACACCACTGGGTCCCAGGGAACTCCAACTGTTAGAGACTATTGCAGGTGCTCAGTAGGGCCCACGCAAGCCCCAGGGCACATCAAAGGGGAGGGGGCCGGAAGCAAGACCCAGACTAGAACAATCAGGAGCCAGGGGTGGGGGGATTGCTAGAAGAAGGACCTGTGAGGACAGGGCTGTTTGGAAGAGCTGGGAACTTCCATCATTGTGACCCTCTGCCCCTCCCTGCACCCAGGAGCACCCAAGAGCAGAGCCACCAGGAGTAGAGAAGGTCTGCGTGGGCTACCTGCAGATCCTACAGCAAGGCAAGCAGGGTGCAACCTGACTCTTGAGAGCAAATGGAGAAGACCTACTCCTCAGGCCTTGAAAGACCTTGAAAGTCACAGTACGAGCACCTTAGGAAATGCTAAGAATGACTGGGATGGAGCCCCATTTGGACCTTCAGCTCTATTCCCAGGGAGGTGAGGAACATGATGCTCAAGACAGACACCTCCCAAAGCACTCTGGTGGTTAGAAGGCAGGAGCATGCTCAGAGTACACCTTGGGAATCCAAGTCGACTGGGATAACGAGCTCAGGGGTCCCAGAGACCCCCACCAGCAGGAGGCAACACCCAGGCCACTGTATGGCACACAGGGCCATCCAAACTTGATAAGAGTTTAGCCAGGGAGTGCGTGAGGCTCCAGATTTCAGGCAGCTGCAGAGCTCTAGAGCAGAGCTACAGGAGAGCAGAACAGTCCTGCCAGGGTATGACCGGGCTGGCAAAGAAGAGAGCCATGTGGAAAGGCTGCCCTTGTGTTTGTTTCTCCTGGCTGTGGTGGGGGGAATGAGAGATGCAGATGACAAGGGAAACAGTGCCTGTGTGAGCCCCCTCTGCTGAGGGAACCAGGGCTCCCAGCCGGGGGCAAATGCAGGACCCCACTGGGTCCTACAGGTGTGTGGAGTTGATTCTACCTGACTTCCTAAAGCCCTGGGGCTGCATTTTTGCTAGCCTGAGTGATGGGGTTGTAAGAATCCCTACGCATGGACTCCAGAACCTGGGCATGAATCACAGCTGTACACGGCAGGTGCAAAGACGGCATCTCAAAGTGAGAAAGAAAATTGATGTCTGGGATAATAGGTCCTAGCCCGTCAGCTAACTAGCCACAAGCCAGGCCCTTGCACTGCATGTGCCCCTGGCGTCCTCTTATCAAGAGCTAAGCCAAGGGTTACCCTCATGTCGTGAAGTAGAAACTGAGATTTAGAGAGATTGAGGCCCCTACCCCAGCCTGCAGCTGGTCAGTGTGGAGGGAGCTTGGAAGCCACACCTCAGATGCCAGACGCCTCAGGCCTCCAGTCCCTGCCCTCCCAGCTAAGGGGAGAAGGGGAGTCACAAAGCTTGAGTTCCCTCAGCAGATGACGGGGTCTCCAGAAGGGGCTCAGGCCACTCTGGCCTGCAGCTCACAGCCTCTACTCCAGCCTCCACTCCCCTTCCTGGCCTCCTGAGGCAGAGGTCACATCCCACCTGCTCCATTCTTCTAATGAGGGTGGACTGCAGATTGCAGCTTCCCAGAAAACACGTAGACCCTTTGGGCGTTAAATCATGGATTTAATAACCACAGGACAGAGGCAGCACAGTTAGAAATGTGTTCTCTATGTCCCCTGTCATGGGCCACAGGGGGTCCTTGTCCCTGTGCACCATATCTGATGCCTTTCTTCCTCTTCTCTTCCAGAGCCTGGCAAAGGGCCCCAAACCATTAGCCACACAGACCAACCCTGAGTGTGGGCCCTTTTAAAGGTGTGCTCATATATAGGATCTGACCCCAGATCTGGAGTTAAATTCAAACTAAATGCAGCGGGGAGGCCAGGGTGACTACACAGCTCAGAGAGGGTACCTGCCACCCCCAAGACTATACCAGCAGCTGGGGGAACATAGGTGACATGGTGCTTAAGCCCAGCACTGTGCTCTTCCATCCCAACGCGCAGCCTCAGGCTATCTTCCATGGGACCCCAAAAAGGAATCTGCTCCTTGGACAGGGGCCTCTTAGCCATTGGCTCTGCCATCTGAGGCAAGTCACCCCCATTCTCCGTCACATGGATATTGAATGAGAGGACAATGGGCAAATGCCTCAGATGAGGTCCATGTGGAAGGTACGGGACTTAGGGAGCAGCAGAGATCAGGGGAAGGGAGGAACTGGGCAGTAGTGATGAGATCCAGCTGGTTCCAGGTGGAAGAGCACACAGTGACCTGTGCAGAAGGAGCAGGACAGAATGGCACAGGAGAGGGGGACCCTAGTGGGACACAGGCTGGGGCAGGGGCTGCTGGGGAGCTGGCAGCAAAGGGCCAGGAAACCACCCTTTGCCAGGACAAAGCAAGAAGTAGCCAGGGCCACTGCACCTGGGCTGTGTCCTATGTTGGCTGCGTCTCTAGGTCACTGAGTCTTGGCTTCCCCTGTGCACAATGCGGACAATGCACCCACTTTACAGGGTTGTTGTGAGGACCAGTAATCATGTATGCAAAGTGCCTGACACAGATTGGGTGCTGAACAAATGATTCTGTTGTTATTATTATTACCAAATGATTTAATATCTCTGAGCCTCTCTTCTGGGACGTAAGGCAGAAATCATCAAATCTACGTCACAGTGCTCTTGGGAAGCGGAAAGGTCTAGTCTCTACAAAACTGCCAAGCACAAGGTCTGATGCCCAGTAGTGCTCTGCGACCCCTGGTATGCTCTCCCCACCATCTGCTTTCTATCCCAATGAACCGATGTGGAACCTGCGGCCAGGCATAGTAGCTAGGTTTCTTCTGAGTTAAACTTCAGCTTCCTTTGAGAAGTGATGAGCTTCCCAGCTTTGAGTTATCCAAGGACAGTCAGATGACTCTGTATGAGTGAGAGAGAGAGTGACAAATTTGGAGCAAGGAGCCAGATCCAAGTCCAAAGTTCCTTTCAGTTTGGAGGATGCACCATTCTATGGCTCTGTGGGCTGGGGGCATAGCCGGTAGCAAGTGGCCCCTTGGGCTTGAAGAAAGAGACAATGGGCTGAACCCCAGCTCAGCCTCTTGCCCTCTTGCGTTTCCTCAGGACTCACACACAGCAGATGAGCATTCAGCCATTGTCCATAAAGAAAGTAGAGGTCACCCTCTGCATCTTCCCCAGCAAAGAGCTTGGGGTGAGCATCCAGAGGTGAGCCTCCCAGGGCTCCCAGCATTAGGCAGGCCACCACCCCCATGCCGAGGAGCCCGAGAGCGCTGCGCAGGTCCCCCAGCCATGGCCCCTCATCCTTCCAAGCAGGGGTGTTTGGGAAGAGCATTCCCAGCCTCACCCTGGACAGGCTCCCTCGCTCAATTACGGGCTCAATTTTCTTTTCTGTTTAATCCCCAAATCAATATGTGTTCATACATATTTAATCGGGAGGCTGTTTTTATTAGAGTGGGGATTAATTTTACATCTTTCTCCCCACTGCTTAGAAGACATCTGCCACTCAGGAGGAAAACGAGGAGGTGAAGAAGAAGAAGGCCTGGTCCGCGCAGCAAAGTCGGCAATGCTGAAGGCTCCAATTTAGGTCTTCCACCCCTTCCACGTGGCCCTGCCATCCTGCCGTCTCCAGGCTTCCACCCTCCAGGGCTGAACCAGCAGCTTGCCCCTCAGCAACTCCTGAGCTCACAGGGTCCTCCCAGAGCTGTTCTCCTGGAGCCAGAAGCAAGGGCCAGCTGTCTGCTAGAGGTCGGGAAGGGCAGGCCCCCCAGCCTCCCTTCAGAAGTAATAGATGTCTCCTTCCAACTCCCAGTCAAGGCTGAGCAGAATAAATTATCACCCTTTCGCAGCATAATCGCTGTCACATGCAGCCCCAGATGCCATCTGCTTCTTCACCAGAATCCCCACCTAGGCAAGCTGGAAGGAAGCAGAGGACACAGGGACATGGAGGTCACTATGCTGGCCACAGACAGACAAGGGCAGGCACACCCCGGGGCTGGAGCAAGAGCAAGGGAGCCGAGGCGCACATCGTGGCACCCCTGCAGAAGCGCACCAGAGGGCCGTGGGTGTGTCGGGCCTCTGTGCATGCCGTCCCCTTCCGTCCTCATCCCCCGATCTTATCACTCACATTTTACACCACAGCAACCTGAGTCTTGGCAGGAGCAGTGGTCTCGCCGAGGTCGCACCTGCAGGAAGCAGCAGCACCTGGCCTAGGCTCCTGAGCCAGGACCGTGCTACTAACTTAGCTCTTTGGCCATGCTGCAGCATCCCCACATGTATACTTATCCCCCCCCGCAAAGACTTGGAGCCACTGAAGGTGGCATCTATAATAGTACTATTTGGGAAACATCCCCTATCAGGGTGAGAATAAAAGGAGAGTGAAACACTTGCACAAGGACAGACTTTATTTAAGAGAAAGACCTGAGAGGAGCTGTTGGCTCCCAAGTGCCAAACAAAAGCAGCTCTGTCTCGCAGAGTACGTTTATAAGGCTTTACATGGGATAAGGAAGTCCAGGGCCTGCAATTCAGGGATCGGGGATTTGAATCTGCAGTCACCGGTGCATCTTGTGTTTGTCCAAGGCTTTTCCTGTTCAACAAGCTAAGCAACCCGTTGATCTAGAATGCTTTGTACAATAAACAGATTTCATTGGCTTCATGATAATGGGGCACAGAAGATCACAGAGAAGAGTCACAATCATAGGAAAATGTCTGCTGGCTTCTATCTTTGTTCAGAGGAAATTGCCAGTGCTGCAGAACCTGAGACTTTGGGTGTGATCAGTGCTCGGTCCATGGCCTCCACCTTTCTCCTCTTTGTTTTTCCTCTTTCTCCTCTTCACTGCTTCCCACTCATGTCTGGAAAGCAAGACCTTCAGCAGGTCCTCACTCAGAGCTGGGTTATGTGGACCAGCACACCAGGTGTGGTCTTTCTCAGATACAATTCCATGATACAGGCACCTATGCCTGCAAACAGAACCAGGATCCCAGGAGGGTGTAGTCCTGCCCAGGGCTCTGTTTCTGCCCTGAGCCTCACCCTCCCCAGAAGCCAGGGTCCTGCAGCCCTTCCATCCGCCATGCAGGGCACCTGCCCTCACAAAGCCAGCATCCGCCCTGATTCCCCTTCTCCGAACTCACACCACTGACGATGATTTGACTTCAGAGCAAGCCTGTCTTATTCGCCACTGGGAATTATTCTTTCCTGGAGCACAAAGCCCACATTTAGGTAAAAGGAAGGAACAGGAGAAAAGGAACAAAAGAAAGAAGAGACAAAAGGAGAGAAAGAAGGGGGAAAGTGAGCTAAAGGAGAAAGGAAAAATAAGGGAAGGCACAAGGAACAAGGGAAGAGCGGGCAGGGGTGTAGCTCGGCAGCCAAGTGCCTGACTAGCAAGTGCAAGGGCCTGGGCTTCATTCCCGGCACCACATGCCATGCTGTCCCTGAGTGCCAGCCCTGGGGAGGCTGACACAGGAAGACCACTGCGAGTCCTAGCTGCATGGTGAGGCCCTGTACCAAATAAATAAAACATTAAAAAGAAAAAGGAAGGAAGAAAAAAAAGAAGACACTTGGGCCACTTCAGAATGGCAGCATTCCTGGGGGGTCGGACCCTGCCTGCCCCTCCCACTCTGGACTATACAGGACTTTGTTGTCTAGTGCTCACTCCTCACTGAGCTGGTGAGAAGGCTGCTGCAGGAGGAAAGAGTTAAGTACTAGGAGGATTTCACACACACACACACACACACACACACACACACACACACACACCTTGCTTTTCAAAGCTGCTAGAGCAGAGGGACGGACAGCATGGCCTCCAACCTGATGACCATGGCCTTAACAAAGGATCAGGCTGAAGCAAACCCGAGAGCTCCAGCCAGGGGCTCAGGGGCTCGGGGCTCAGGGCCCTGCGGAGCCTGATGCTCAACTCCGTCCTTCCTCATAAACCTGTTTCCCTGGGGCCACCAGGGATTGGCCAGTCAGGAGGACCCCATTTGCCATCGAGGCTGTCTGGGGGTCGGCACAGCCAGCTCCTGCTCACGCTAACCACTTGGCAGTCAGCATTTGCCGACGGATTAATTCCTGAACAAAACAGATAACGTAGGCAGTGTGATTCCTCATTTAGCTGTCAGATCAGGGTAAAAAATGTGTGCGAGAGAAAAACCCAAGGGGGGGAAAAATTGGATAATGATGAATTGTGACTGAATGCACCAAAGAAACACAAGCCGTCTTCCCCCATCGTGTTGTGCCCGCTGTCACTTAATTTGAAAACACCCTAAGTGTGCAGGGCCCTCTCCCTGGCACTTCTCGGCTCTTCCTGCGATGATGCAGACCGATGATGCAGACCAGTGTTTCCACAGCACAGCAGGCATGCATTAGACCTGGGAGGAAACCGGCAGCCCAGACTCACCCCAGGGCAACAGCGCCTCTCTGTGCCGTGCCCCGGAAGGCCCCTTTGTGCAGCCAGCCTCACAGTACTGTGGAAATATGTGCTCCAAGGGGAGAAGGAAGAAAGGGGAAAAGCGGTGCTTCCCCTGCCATAAATGTCAACTCTGACCATGTCTTAAAACGACTACTTATTTTGCAAACCAGTGTTATCCAAAAGTGCAGGTGCAAGAGACTGAAGTGAGTTTTCCAAGATCAGAGGTTGGCTGCTCCTGGAGATTGGAGTAAACACTGTCCCTGGCCACTGAAGGGCCTGGTAGAAAGTTAGTAGCCCTCGGAACCTCCTTGGGGGCCATGCTCTTCCCAAGCAGAGCCCACAGCCATGCGCCTCGGCTAAGGAAGCTGCTCTCCCTGCTGATGTCCAGGAACAAGGGAGCAGCCTACAGGCCTGAGACTCCAGAAGTGGGGGGTGAGAAGCAGGGTCGATGACCAAAGCTGCAACCTTCACCTTGCAGCCTGCTTCTGGAACAGCCCACAGGCCAGGGGTTGCCCCTGGCGTGGACTAAGGATCAGTGACCAAGGGAACATCAGCCCAGAGTCTCCTAGAAAAGAGCACATCTGGCACTGGCTCATCCAGACAAAGGGACAGGCAGATAGCCAGGTGGGATCCCGCAGCCAAAGGTCTCACACCGTCCCAGGGAGGCAGGAATTGCTACCCACCCCCACCTCTTTTGGTGGTGTTGCAGGTGAACCCAGGGCCTTGTGCTTCTAGGCACACACTCTTCTACTGAGCTACTCCCAACTCATTTTACAAATGGGCCAGCAGAGACTCAGCAAGGCAGAGCAATTTCCCAGAAACTTAGGGCCACACTGGCCACTCACGCACCCCAACATCCAGTCTGTGCCAACATCCAAGCCCGTAGTCCCATCTCCAAAACATCTGGGCTCTACCACAGATCTCCATCTGCTGCCACCACCCTAATCCGGGCCACCACTGGCCTTCCCTGAAAATTCTGCCACAGCCTCCACGCTGGCCTGCCCATCTCCAGGTCCCCAGTCCACACTCTCTACCATCAGCCAGTGACTGCCTTCTAATTTTATGTATGGTGTCACCCTCACTTAAACTCCTCAATGACTCCTCATTGCCTTCAGCATGAAATCCAGCTTGGAGGTCCCCCACCCACCCACTTCTGTAGCCTCATTTCTTGTACCTCCCCAGCCATCTCTTTTCCCCAGGAGCAAGTTCTCTAGTGCCCCCTCTCACCTTCTTTCTTTTCTTTTTCTTTGTGTGTGTGTGTGTGTGTGTGTGTGTGTAACCAGGGATTGAACTCATGCCCTAGCTCTTGCCATGCAAGCTCTTATTCTACTGAGCCATCTCCCCAGCTCCTCACCTCCTTTCCATGTGGCCCTATCACCATGCAGGGAGCTCTAGGTGTCACCCCTTGCTAGAACCTGTTCTGACTCCAGCCCCAATTAATTTTCCACCTCCCTCTTCTTTTACAGCCACCTGCACCTCCTGTCTCTCGTATGAAATGGCCAGCGTGCTGTCTGGGACTCCTGGTCTTGACCCAGAGACCGTGAGGATGGCATCCGCCTTCCTCGCCACCTGACACTGAGCACACAGTAGGCACGCACGAACTGTTTGCTTGCTGGACAGATGATGGAATAAACAAGCAACAGAATGAGAGCATGAACAATGAGACCAGAGCACGCTTTCCTCCAGCACATATCCAAATGTATAAAAAGCACCCGGCAAGTCCATCAATAAGGCAGGCTCGCGCCTCTCTCCCGTCCTTGGCTGGGAGTCGGTGATGGATTTCTGGAGGTGATGCATGGGAGCGTGAGAAGGGCCGAGTGGACTCATGGAAGAATAGAATATAGATTTCTATAGATTAATCATTTGTCATGACTGCCACTCGGCACGCTCGCGTGCACACGTTCACACTCCCTCCTGCTGAGCTGCCTGGCCTTCCTTCCCAGGAAGGTCCACTTGCACTGCCCTTGGCCAGTGCAGCAGCGATACGTGCCCTCACAATGCACTCAGGGAGACACACACTCTTGCACACACACAAGCATACAGGGAGGTACACACTCATACCTACAATACAGGTGCGCACTTACTCTTATACCCAGAGAAGGGCCCACCTGCTGTTGCACACAGAGTTGCACGCTTACTCTTGCACACACAGAGGTGTGCGCCTGTGCAGACACACACTCACATTCTCTTCTCTGTTCCTTTCCTCTTCCTTAATCCCAAGTCCCACATGTCTCCCTTGCAGGACATGAGCAGAGAACGAGAGCACTGACCGTGCTCTCCGAAGGACAAAGCCGCCTCTCCCCGAGGCTCAGCTCTCCCAGCCCTGGTCCTCTCCTCCCAGGAGTCCACCCTGAGCACCTCCTCCTTGTGTCCACACCACAGGTGAAGAGCAGAGGGCAGGCCAAGGGGAGCTCAGGGAGAAGTCTCCTGCCATGGTGCCTGCGCCCTGAGAGCTGCGTCCAGTGCTGTACCTTATCCATGTCCTGTGCCTGGCATGAGGGATCCTTAAACTACAGGCAGAGAGGTACCACCTGCAGTTCTTAAGCAACCTCAGAGCTACAGCAAAGAGAAGCACAACTTCCCTGCTTGCACACTGACTGCAAGTCAACTGTGTAACTTCCCGAAAGCCAGGAAGTGAACCTGCGGGCACACAGCCCCTTAGAAGGAGCATCACCGAGGCGCCAGAGGTCAGTGCTTTCTCCTAGGAGTCCTACCTAGCTCATCTTCCAGAAGAGCTTTAGGGCAACCAGAAGAAAGGGACCCTACCTGATACCTCCACTCAGGAAGAGCGAGGCTGTGGGAGCTCCCTTAGCTCTGCTGGACTCAGCTCCTCAGAAAGCCCTCCCATGCCAGCCCCGGAGGATGCTGAGGTTTGGGGAAGGCGGGCAGGAACCGCATTCCATTGCCTTTGATCTCCTGCATTCCCTCCCTCTCTCTCTCTCTCTCTCTCTCTCCCCATTTCCCTTTGAAGACTCTAAATAAAGATAGCTACAGATGACAGCCATTGCAGCTGCCTGGGATGGGGATGTCTCAGGTTACCTTCCCTTCGCTGCCAGCCTGAGGGCCCCAACCAGAGCCCCTGAAGGCTCTGCTCCAGGCAGGCCAATGCCAGGGTTTCTCCCTACTGTAGGACCCAGGTGGTGTCTGGGCAGAAGCAACACGGTGTCTCCACTTGCCTGGCTCTCAGGAGACAGCTTGCAGTGGCCTTACAAGGCTTGAACAGAGCTTCCCAGGGAATGCAGTGAAGCCCACTTAACACTCCCAAGTCCAATCTGAGAGATTTTCCATGGCTCTGGAACCAATTTATTCCATGTTTCTGAACATTCCCCATGTTGTCTCAGAGTTTAAAATCAGCCCCAACAGGATAGGCTGCTGATGGGACTGGATGGAGAACTGGAAAGCGTTTCTCCTCCCCTTCTACTGCGAATCCCCTCTGCTCCATCCCCACCAAGCCTGTCTTCCATCTGCCTCTTCTCCACGCTCTCTGCAGGCTCCCCCTTTCCTGCAGTTTCAACCTTCCAGCACTATCTCTGATGCCTTGCTGGCAACCACAGTGAACTTTTCAAAGCATAAATCATGTCACTCTCCTACTATAAACCCTTCAGTGGTTCCCCATTGCTTCTGTAGTAAAAATTGCACTTTTTTCCCCCAGTACTTGGGATTGAACTCAGGGCCTTCGCATGAGCAGGGAACATGCTGTCCTTTATTGATTTTTTTATTGTGAGACATTGTCTCACTAAATTCTTCAGGTGGAGCTCAAATTTGCAATCTCCCTGCCTCAGCCTCTCAAAGTGCTGGGATTACAGGTATGTACTGTCAAGCCTAGCTTCTACTTTCTCTTTTTTTGTACTCCCTTCTTGACATACATGACCCTGCATAAGGTGCTTCTACCAGGGACCCAGCCTTGTCCCACTGGCCTTTCTGCTGCTCCAGCACTGTCTCTTGCTCCTTCAATGGGGAGGGCCTTTGCTCATACCTACTTCATTCTATTAGCCCATTTTTTGTTTTTATTGTACTGAAACATCTGAGGCTGGGTAACTTCATGAGAAGAAGTTTATGTGGGCTCACGGTTCCACAGGTCCATGTCAGCCTCCTTCTCATAGAGCCACCAGGATTCAATCACAGGAGCTCCAATCTGATGATTTTATGTAATCCTAATCAGCTCTCAAAGACTACCTTTATAAATACCATACTCAGATCAAATTTCCAATCTTAATAGCCCACCAGGAGAGTCAAATTGCAACATATGAAGCCTCAGGGACATGTAGGCCATACCCAAACCATAACACCCACAGTCCAGTGGATTCGTCCTGCAGAGCTCCACTCCCCCAGTGCGTCCTCCAGCCTCCCACCCAGGCTGCAGCCTCCTGGGATGGCTTCCACAGGATTGCCCTCCTGCCCCTCCCAGCACCAGCCTTGGCTTGAATAATTCACTCATCTGTGTGACGGTATGACTAGCATCTGCCCCTATATGCTTATTAGACCAAGAGAAAGACTTTGCAGGTTTTTACTGAGTCTTCTCTAGGGCCTCACATAATAACTTGACCATTTAATATATGTGGAATAAATGGATGAATGATGAAAGTGAATGAATGAATGATGGATGGATGGATGGATGGATGGATGGATGGATGGATGGATGGATGGATGGATGAGATGAGACTAACCGCCATAGGTTTCAGAGTGCCATGGTGCCTGTCCACTTCATTTCAACACTCAGATCACGCCATTTTTTCAAACCAAAAACAAGATTGGCTCCTACGAAAGTAAATCAGACTCAGGGTCCCCCCTCAGGGCCACCGTGACCACTCAGAGTGCCCCTTGTCAGATGCCCGGGCCAGAGCCCACATCCAGCCTCCAGCTCTTCCTAACACAGCCAGACCTGCACTGAAGCAGTGTTCGCGTGAGGCCCACACCAGGACCTCACAGGCCAGGCCTCCTCATGGTAGTCACCTTCAGGGTCAGAACCGAGGCAGGGATGTGGTTTAGAGCAGAAAACTTCAGGCAGCCCCCAAGAGATGTTTTCTGTACTCCAAGAAGTCACAACCAGGAAGCCCGGGCCCTAACACTGCCCGATACCCACCGTCCAGTGCACAACCAGGGGGCTGGCTTTGCCCGCCCCAGGTTACAGACTGCCTTCATTCCGACCAACCCCATGGGTACACGGAGAGTGACCTGAAGCCTTCAGCTTCCCACATACTCGCTCACTCTGCAGGCGGCAGTGGCTGTCATCCTGTTCCCAGTCTCCACTCACACCACCGAGCCTTTGGAGTTTGCTCTCCGTACTACACTCCAATTCTTTTAGAAATGAAGATGCAGCTTCCTTGGTTAGCCACCCTGGTGTTACTAAAGCCAGGAGAAAGAACCTGCTTCTTGTCTTCAAGCCCTTTCCTCCACCCTCTCCCCCAAACGCCTTTTCCAAGAGAAGGGGAAACCCGCACAGCGAGACCCCTTCCAGCTCCAGGCGTTTTAATGAATCCCAGCCTTCAGGGAGAAAGACGGCTGTGTTAACAGTGCCGGTGAAAAACGAGGGGAGGCACAGTGAAGCAAATTTCTTTTTATTGACTTTTAGTGAGCTATTTAATCCAAACAGCTCATTATCTGCAATATAAATATACTATATAATGGATTTTGCAATAAGAACAATTAGTTTTGCAATTAGCATGAGAATAAGCTCTCCCCAACTACAAGAAAGGCAAGGCCTAGACTCTGGGGGTGGGGAAAGCCCGGAGGGTGAGGAAAGGGGAGCGGGAAGGGAGCAGCACTCCAGGTGAAGCAGGCAGGGCTGCGCCCCCTTCCCTCCTCCACAGCCTGAGTGGCAGGGATGCTGTCACTGGATGCGCCAGCAGAGCCACGCTGGCTTTCTGCAGCTCTGGGCTCAGGCTCAGCTGCATCACTCAGCAGCTGTGCAATCCAGGCAAGTCACTGAAGGTCTCCGAGCCTCAGATTCCTCTGGAACAATGTGGGCACCACTGTGGTCCTTGTTCTTCGTGGATTTGTCCTGCAGATGTGGGATGGACCAGTCCTGCCACAGAATATGTCCTCGGGGAGCGTTGCCAAGGACACTGAGCTGGGACTTTGCATCCCCCTCGCTAACTGCTAGGTAGGAAGGAGTCACAGCTGCCTTGCACCCCACTGAATCCCTAGTGTCCACCCCAGTATGCAGTGGGCACCTAACAAATATGTGTTGGATAAATGCTACCAAGGGAGTGAAATGTAGTGGTTGCTTGGCTCGGTGTCTGGTGCATAAAAGCCACTTAATAAATAATCCTAGCATAGAGATGGCTGAGTAACGGAGACTCTGGCTGCTGCCCCTCCTGCCCACCCGCCTCATCACAGGAAGCCTTGCAGATCAGCTTATGACAGAAGCCAGCCTGTGGAAGCCAGCCTCCTGCGCAGAATCCTTTTCTGGAGTTTCCCACCCCAGCTCTCTCTGCTTACCTCAGCTAGCATTTCCCAGAGGCAGGGCCTCTTTCCAGAGCGCTCTCTTCTGCTTGAGCACCACTCAGGTTCCCCACATCCCTTGCCTCAGGCCTGAACTAGAATCCGAGCAAGTGAGTTTCTCCAAGACAACAGACAGGTGATGCATCATGGTGTTCCACAGAAAAAAGGCTTTCAGTTTTTCCCACTTATCCCAAACACAGGCGAGTGGGTGGTTAAGGTACAGACTCCCAGCCAGCCAGCCTGGATCTGTGTCTATGAGTCTGTCTTCTAGCTAGATGACACTGCTGAAATACTGGGCCTCATCTCATGCATCAGTAAAACAGGCATTAAACTAGCAAAGTTCCTTATAGCCTAGAGTTCAGGGAGAATTAAATGACCCTCCTCAGTAGTGTGAATGCCTGTCAGGAAGTCCGGTGACAACAGACACCCTCCATTGTGATTACGCCCTCAGCTGTGAATCATCAAGAAGACGCAGGGTCTCACTTGTAGGACCAACTCTCCCCCTGCTGACTTCTCTCCAGGAAGCTCTGCTGGGGATCCCACCCCTAGTGCCACTGAGGTAGCCTGTACAGCTCTGCATGAGACCATTTGGACCAGGTGCCCCCACAAGGTTCAGATTGAGCTGGGTATCAGGGAGGCAGGCTCAGGCAAGCGAGGTGACTTTCCAAGCTCATGCTGCTGACCAGTGCTGAAACCTCAGATTTCTAAGATCTGACCTCTTCTCCAGGCCCTCAAAGGATGTAAAGAAAGGAGTCAAGACTGAGTATGGTGGTGCATGTCTGTATGCCCAGCACTTGGGAGGCTGAGGCAAGAGGATTGCTGTGAGTTTGAGGCCAGCCTGGCCTACACAGTGAGCTCAAGGCCAGCCTGAACTGCATAGTGACACCCTGTCTCAAAGAAAAAAGGAATCAAAGCAGAATAAAAAAGAGTTAATTCCCTCCTACCATCCCCTGATGTCCTGTGCTGGGCAGGTGCTCAGTGGCTAGGGCAGCCCAGTGTGGAAGGAAAGGGCCAGCACCATCAGCTTGTAGCCTAAAACCACCTCCCAGATGACCACAGGGCACATGCTCAGGGGACAAGCCAAAACAGCTTCCCGCCCTCACCAAGGAGCTTGAGCTGAGGCTAGAGGGACCTTCAGCCCCACAGCAGCCTGCTGAAGATGGCACGCACACAGCTTCTGGGCAGAAAATACAAGTTTCCAACACATGGACACCTTCATGAAAAAGACTACTTCAAGGTGGGGAGAAGTGTCCGTCCATCCAAAAGCTAGGGAAACTCTCTACACAAAAGCCAAACACTCTGACTTCAGTTGCACCCAGCCTGAGACTCAAGTCCCAGTCTGTCACTTACCTGCTGCGTGACCTTGCGCTAGTCCCTGATTCTTTCTGAGTCTCAGTTTCCTCACCTGTAAAGTAGAATCATAATACCTTACCTCCCAAGGCTAGGAGCAAAAGGAGGCCTAGAAAAATGCAAACGCATTAGGTGCATGCATCAAAACTAAGCTCTCACTGTCTTTATTATTCCGTTTTAAAATGCAAGACAGGGCGGTGTGGCTTCTGCCTTCTCCAGCCTCCATCGTCCCCCTCCGGAGCCCATTGTCCTCTTGCTGCCCTTGGCCTCCTCCCCCACCTAGCTGTCCAGTCTGGTCCCAACTGAGCCCAGGGCCCTTAGCAGGGGAGCAGAGGAGAGCGGGTGCTGTTAGTCACGGTGTGGAGATGTACCATCCATCGGAGGAGGCCAGCAGGACTCAGAGAGGTCATCTCCATTACAAACTGGCTGTGATTAAGCCATTACTTACCGTAATGGGATCCTTTCAGTCGGAGGTGATGCCTGCCATGGCCGATAAGCTGCGACAGCCACTGTGGCCCGGCAGGCTGCAATAACACAGACCCTCCCCTCTGGGACAGGTTCAAGCTCTCACGCTCATCGAAAAGTCCATTTTCCAGCACAACTGGGTACACTTCCCTGTGACAAATGCCTGTTCGCCTTTAATCCGTTACAAGCCGAAAAGGCCCAAAGGAAGCACTCCATCACAGGCAGGAGCGCGTTTATAAGCACGCTTTTTCAGGGCCCCGTGCGGGCCGGCCACGTGTGGATGGGACTGCAGACAGGAGGAGGGGATGCACCACGACGTGTGAGACTGGGGTACAAGCAGAGGAGGGCTTGCGGG
The DNA here is from genome assembly GCA_004027165.1 of Ctenomys sociabilis. Taxonomy (NCBI): domain Eukaryota; kingdom Metazoa; phylum Chordata; class Mammalia; order Rodentia; family Ctenomyidae; genus Ctenomys; species Ctenomys sociabilis. Next base: position 22,150 of record PVKA01003382.1, read on the forward strand.
CACAGTGCTCCTGGGTATGCGCAGGTCTTCAGGGTCCCTGTGTGAGCAAGGGTGGGGGTATGCGCTGTGCAATGCACGCAGGACAATAGGTGGCAGTGAAGGAGGGGCTCAGGTCTGTGTTCAGATACTGGAGCTTTGTGAGTGCGTGTGCGCATGTGTGCGTGCGTGCGTGCGTGAGTGTGTGTGCGTGTGTCTGCATGTTGGGAATCCCTGAATTCTTCTGCACTATGGTGGAGTATGTATTGAGTGTGTGTGTGAAAGCATCCATGTGCATTTTAGTTACTTTTTTCATTGCTGCAACAAAATAACCAACACCTAAAATTAAAGGAAGAAAGGTTTATTTGACTCACAGTTTGTAGACATTTCAGTCCATAGTCAGCCAGCTCAAAGGCAGGCTGGCATGGGAGAGGAGAAACCATTTACAGAGGGCACAAGACAACAAAGTCATGAAGAAGCGAGTTGAAGTGACCTTGGCAGATTTTCTGCCCCTTTAATACTCTACCCAGGCCACTGGGCTTAGGGCAGGTGCCAACAGCAGGCTGCACAGCCCTAACCCCAGTGCCACACACTCTAGATCCAACCACATCTGGAAAAGCCCCACCCATGGCCACGTGAGGACATCTAGGCACAAGCTGTGACAATGTACAGGTCCAGAGAGGAACAGATCAGAGTCTTCCCCGGAGTCTGCTGGCCACTGCACCCGTGTGGCCCCTAAGGGCTCTGAGAAGAAGGGGGAGACCTCAGCATAGCCCATAGGTGACCAGTGTGGTCCTAATACCCAGGAGAGAGACTGATTCACCCTGAACTGGGGGTTGTAGATGACGGGAGAGTGCATCTGCAGCTAGGGACACTCTGCCCCAGCCTAGATTCAAAGCCCCAGAGGGTGGCAGGGTGGGGACACATGAGAAGGGGCCCAAAGTTCCGGGCTAAGGACAAGGACTGCAAGGGCCACACCCATATGAGGACAGCCTTGGTGTGGGATGAGACGCCACCTGGGGCCACCCAGAGGGAGGTGGGCACTGCTGTCAAGACCACTCAGTGGAGTGGAGGAATTAGGGGACCAGGAGGTGAGACGGGGTGGCCAACTGTCGTAGTTACTCTTCTCTCGTTGCTAGGACAAATACCAAAACACCCAAAATGAAGGAAGGAAAGGTTTATTTAGCTCTCAGTTACTGGAGGTTTCAGTCCATATTCAGCTGGCTCCAAGGCAGAGGGGCGCATGGCAGAGAGCAGCTGTTCATGGCGGCCGAACAGCAACAACAACAAAGAGCTATAGCTCAAGAAAGTCTGTCTCTCTTTTATATTATGTTCAAGCTCTTTGCCCCAGGGTGGGATGTAGTACTCACACCCATAATCCCAGCAGTACTAAAACCCATAATCCCAGCCTTGGATCACACATAATCCCAGTGGATCATGAGTTAATCACAAACTCTAGAAGTCCCCACTCCATGACTACATGAAGCTTTGGGGGGACAACTAGACACAAACCATAACATCAAGCCATGCCCAGAAGCTACTAAGAGGAACACCACAGCCCGGGGTTTGTTGGTTGTCTGACCTGAGGCTGTGTCTGGTGCTGAAGGAAATTGGAAACAGCCATGTGCCGAGTACCCAGCCCTGTGCCACGGGCCTGCATGCCACTTTTTCTGTGCTTGTCAGCCCAGCAACACTAACATTAGGGTCAATATTTTGCAGACACCAGACCCTTTGGCAAATGCCTTACAATCAGAGTCTCCCTAGATTTGTAAAACTTTCCTAAGACGTACACCGTGGATATTAAGCCGTTATGTGCATCTTTATCATGATTACGACTGTGCTTCTCATGGGTGGCGACCGTGAACTGATCCCATCCTCTGTTGGGGGTGTGATGTGTGTCACATATGTGATCTAACTTACGAACAGTCACAGTCACAACCAACAGGTTACTGAGTCCCTACAGGAGAACTTTGTGTGCATGATAACATCAAACAATCCCTGAGGGTCAGGGTCAGGGCTGGGCAGCCAGGGGCTCAGCCAGGCCCCTCGACCGCCAGGCAGAGAGCCCCAACGGAGCTAGAGCCCACCTTCAGAGAGGCACCTTGAGGGAAGACTCAGGCTAGAACACCTTCTCACTTGCCTCTCACCGAGAGCCTTAGAGCAGTTGAGCTGCGGGCACCGCTGGCTTCCTTGTCCACTGACCGGGGGGGCCCGCTCTACATCCATTACACAGGTGGCTCAGTGGCAGCCGCCAAGCCCTCTACTTAAAAAAGAAAGAGTAGTAAAGAGTAGTACTGACTGGTCCTCCCAGTCTATGCGTTCTGATCAAAAAACATCCCGCAAAATAAAAAGAGTGAGAAGTGCTAGCTCTGCTCTGCATTGTCAAGGTCACCCAGCGGGGACTGCTGGAGCCAGGGCCCAGCTCCAGCCTCCCTGCACTGGCCGCCGTCCTGGACAGCTGGCACTGGCAGATGGCAACTGGGACGGGGACTCTCTGTCTGTCTGTCTGTCTGTCTGTCTGTCTGTCTATCTATCTATCCTCTGTCTCTCTCTTTTCTCTCTGTCTCTGCCTCTGTCTCTGTCTCTCTGTCTTTGTCTCTCTCGCTGTCTCTCTTTTCTCTCTGTCTCTGTCTCTCTGTCTCTCTGTCCCTCTGCCTCTGTCTCTCTGTCTCTCTGTCTGTCTCTGTATGTCACTCTCTCTTCTCTATCTCTATCTCTGTCTCTCTGTGTCTCTCTTCTCTGTCTCTGTCTCTATCTCTCTGTCTCTGTCTTTTCTATCTCTGTCTCTCTCTCTATCTCTCTGTCTCTGTCTCTCTCTCTTTTCTCTCTCTCTGTGTTACTGGGGATTGAACCCAGAGCCTTCATATTGGGCTGCATCCCTAGGCCATTTTTTTTTTTTTAATGTTTTATTTTGAAACACAGTTTTCTCTCAAATGTTTAGTTGTTTTTCTTAAAGGCAGCTGTGCAAAGTGGAGTGGGCAAGATAAGGACCAGAGCAGACTAGGGGAAAAAAGGAGAAGCAGGCAGGAGCAAGGGCCTCTGGCCTTGAGGACAAGGGCACCCCCTGGAGCGGGCAGAATGAGGGCAGCAGAGGTAGGCATTTCCTAATGGCAAAGGTCCTACTAAGCAGGAGAGAACGGGACAGAAAAGAGGAACTCAGATTAGGGACCAGACACCATGCCAGCGCTTGACCTCAAGGTGCCACCGGATCACCCAGCCCAGGCAGACGTCAGACAGCTGTGCACCTGACTTCCAAGACCTCTGTGTAACTGTGGGTCCTGAGCTCCCTCCCCACCCTGGGGGCCTTGGCTTTCAGCCCCAGGCATTGAAAACAAAACCTGAGCTCTCCTTGGCCCCTGAGCCAGGGTCCTGCACCCCCAGCTTCTGCCCAGACCCTAATTCACAAACTCCTGGCAGGAACCCTCCCTCTGCTCTTTCGAGGAGCCACTTGCTCCCCCTCGCCTGCCCCAGGACCTCCTCTGCCAGCTTGAGCACCACTGCTTCTGCACACGGCCGAGGTTGAAAGAGATGCCTCTCTCTCCCTTGCCTCACTCCAGTGAGGGAAGGAAAAACTCAGATCTTGGCCATCAGGGCCTCCTCCTGATCAATGGCTCCTTCGCTGGAACTTGACCTGAGCTGAAGAAGACCTCCACGCCTCCCCAGTGAGCATTCAGCTGGCCTCTGGAGGAAGAAGGGAATGACATGGCAATGGACCAACCAAACCCCTACTTCTTCAAAGCTCAGGGCAGGCACCCCTTCCAATGGGAAGCTGGTCCTGGCTCGCCCCTGGACTATCATTGTGTACCCGCCCCTCAGGCAGCTCTACACAACTTACCCCAAGCCACCACCTCACTCAGTGTTTACGCATGTCCCCATGAAGCTGCCCACATTCCATGAAGCCAGAGACTAGGCTCCTCTTGGTCACCCCAGCAGCCCATGCAAAACTCTACATGCAACAGCAATACAGCCAAAACTGACTGCACGAACACTGAAAGATCCACTCGCTCCTCCCTGGGCCAGAGTCGACGCCCCCTCCTCTGTGCTCCCACACAGTCCCCTTCCTGCTCTCACACTGGGCCCTGAGTCTGCCCCTTGCAGTCTTTTGCTCAGTCCAGTGGACAAGTCTGGCCCAGAATTTTAAAGACAAAAAGTTGATAATTTAAAATCTGAATATTGGACTTCACAAAGACCCGGCGATGCCACGACACATTTGCACCCGGTGGCAATCAGGTGGCACTGACTGGGGAGCTGCTGCCAAGCCCCGTGTGGAGCTCGAGTCCCTAGGCCCCTAAGCCCCCCAGCTCCCTACCTGTCTCCTGAGACCCGTTTTCCGCACCCTCCTGCCTGCCTGGACAGGAGGTATTTAGGTGGCCTTCTGCTTCGTTTCCAGATCCTCCCCAGGCTCTGAGGGTCCCGGGCCTAGGGCCACCACAGAGCCTAAGCTCTGGAGCAGGGGCTGAATGAGTGACAAGGAGCCAGAGCAGAGAACTCCAGGGAGTGAGGGGACACTCTGAACGAACCTGAGAGTTAAGAAAAACCGTCCTTCCTTCCCTGAAGAAAGGGATCAGGGGATTAGACGCTCTTTAGGGATTAGTTAAGAAAAGATAATTGAGTGTACGAAATACTTTGTATTTTGTCTCATTAGCTGCTGTGATGTTCGCCACGCTTCAAGTTGGGAGTGGTAAGTAGGTTAATCTTATTGAACTGGTTTAATAAATAGAAATCCATTTTCAAACGCCTCCTAAGAATGGAAATCCTCTTTGCTCTGTAGGGGCTCCCAGAAGAGGTCTGTGGCATTACTGCCACCTGGTGGTAGTGTGTGCATATTGCAGGAAGAGTGTTCTAGTGAGAAAACCCTGCAGCGGGGAGGATTGTGGAGAACGGGCCTTGCCCCCGGTAGAAACAATCTGACAAAAGGGAAACCCCTGAGACAGCACAGATGGCCAGTTTGTAGGGAGAATTAAATTCAGGGTGACTCAAAACACATCCTGAACATGTGAGGTACCAAAGTCAGCTGAAACCCTCCAACCCTCAAAGAGCTTTAGCTATGATCAAAGCAGACATTCAGAACTCAAGCAGACTGGGATCCAGAGTGACCAGATTTTTCCAAACATAGGCACTTCCAAGAGCTTAACCAACCACCCCTCAAGAGCAAATATGGGCCAGGCACCAAGCAAAGTGCTTGATGCCATTTTTTTTTACAGTAAATATCCCAATGATTTTTCAGAGTAAGTCCTATCATTGTCCCATAAGAAGGGGCAATAAGGCTGAGCCCAAAGAAAAGCCTGTGCCCATATGGTTGAGTTGCTGTCAGGAATGGCAGGGAAAGGCTTCTGACCTGGCCCAGCTCCAGACCTCTCCAGGCCCTGGTTATCTCTTCGCAGCCTGCTATTTGCTCCTGACCCAAAGCAGCCTCTGAGGTTCCAGAGCCAAGCCCAGGCCAGCAGCTGCCCTGCCCATCACTCACACAGTGGCTCTTCCATCCTTCCAGCCCCACAGCCTCATCCTCGGTCCCACCATGTCCTCCTCTCCAGGGGCTGGAAGAGCCTGCCCCAGGGAAACAGCGACCACTTTCCAGGCCCTAAATCCAGCCACAGTCACCTCCGCACCAAGTCCACAGCCCATCTGGCCGGCATGGAGCCTTGTTTACCGACTGGCATATTCACAGGCCTGCGCTCTCCCAGGAAGAAATCAAACCCATAATTGTCCCCAGATTGCTTTGTGTTCTTTATAGAAAGAAACAATACACAGTCTTTGTGTTTAAAAAAAAATTACTGAAACAAAAAAAAAATTTCCAGTTCACACTCGTTTGAATTGAGAGAAATAAGTAAACACTATTTCCTAAATCTATGTTCACTGGGAAGCCTCCTTTTATTATATTTATGCAAAAACATGAGCCAAATCTCATCATAGGCCAATAGAAGACACATTCAATAATAAAATGCAAACGCTGTTTGCAAAGAATTATGGAGGATCAAGTTTCTAGCCTATTGTGAGGAGTAGTTTAAAATTAAGACTTTTAAGCTTCATGTATCCCAATTTTATTTTGTAATAATCCATGCCTTTAACTTACCCTGTTTATATTTGCTCCGAATAATGTAGCCAAAAATCCACTGAACACTCATTGTAAAAAGGGTAACTCATTATCTGCTTTGGTGCAGAACTAAGGGAGGAAGAAAGGAAGGTGTTTGCTTGGGCTCCCACAGTTCCTGGGAAATATTTGCTTTCAGACACTTTGTAATATTGTGAAGCATTCACATTTCTGCATGGGAGGTTTTCAGTTTTAAAGAGAGGCTAAGCAGAGGGGAAAGGAGAGTAGGAAGGTTTGTAGCTACAGCCCAGGTCACAGTGGGGCCCAATCCACACCCCCAGGAATTCTGGGACATTGCTGTAGGCATCCAGCGAGTGCTGATGGGCATGAAGGGCCCCAGAGGAAGCAGACTTAGGGAGGTGGCTGAAAGGATCGTCCGTGCAGAGCCCCATGGCCATGCAAAAACACAGGAGCCCTCCGGGAGGATAATAGGGTGGGGAGGCTTACAGGAAAGCAACCCTAAGCCAAATGAGCCAGTGAATATGTCGTTCACTGTGACATTAGTGGCCTGAAGCTTTCTCTGTGGTATCAAAGGTCCTTGCTCCTAGCAGAAGAGGACAAGAGGCCTCTGGAGCACCAGAGCAGAGTCAAGCTCCAGGGGCTGCTGACAATCGTTCTGGACCGTGCCTCACCTCCAAATCTCCGCATGGTTGCTCCAGCAGCAGCGAGGGCGGAGCCTGGCCCGTTTGGGATGTGCATTTGCTGCCTGGCCACCAGCCCGCCCTACCGCCCTGCTACTCATCCACATCCACGTGCCTTCCCCTTCTTTCCCACCTCCCCATCCATCTTACTCACCGACGGGTGTGTTCCATTACTGCCAGCACTCACATTAAAACTCTCTGACCTTTCTGTAACATTTTTTTGCTCTTTCTCCAGCACTTCTACTTACATGAACGCTTCTTAAACTGGATACACACAACCCATAGGGGCATCCAACCATGTGCCAGGGACAATGTGAGTCACATGCCAAATGCAACCCATCCTGCTGGTCTGGAAATCACCCAGTGGTAAGCGACTTAAAACACTGTCCGTGTTCAAAGGAGGAACACAGATACATTATGGAGCTGCATGCAAAATTCACATGAATTTTTAAGCTCTTGTAGGACTTCAAATAAATTCTGAGCTTTGTGGCAGGCTGCTTTAAGCTATACCCTCAACCCTCCAGGGTACCTGTTTACTCTTTGACAGTTCAGATATGCTTTGGTGGAAAAGTTTGAAAAGCTTTGACTTACTTTGTTACCAAAGAATAAAATCTTTGCAACAACCCTTTCAAAAGCCAAGCAGTTTTTGAGGTAGAGAAATAGGGGTTCAGAGATGCTAAGCAACCTTCCCAGAGTCACCAGCAAGCAGGTGCTATGGCCTAAATCTCTGTCCAATATTTTAGTTCTAAGCACAGTCCTTCCGCAGCAAGGTACTGCCAGATTCAGCTGGGCTACCATCAGAGGCAAGCAGGCCCTGAAGACAGTGGGAAAAGCCTTTGAGATTCCTTAAATTCCACTCCTTGTAACTGGTAGCTCCAAAACCCAAGGTCAAGCAGGTATTTCAAGTCAGGACTTACAGTCAGGTGACTGCAAGTCTAATGTCTCCCAAATAAGCCACTGTAGACATGCCACCTCCACTCGAAGCCCTCGAGGTTTAAGACAGAGAGGGCTACGGTGGGTTGTACCCACTGTTCTTTTTGGTAAGACTTAAGGGATGAAGGGTGGCCACAGGAACTATGGATGGCCATGGCTTCAGAATTCTGGAGTCAACTGCTAAAAAGGCAAACAGAGGCAAAATATGAATCCAGATGAGGCTGATTCAAAACTTTCTACTCTCTACTTTCTGCCCTCCCTGAATCCCATAACTAAGAGGCCAAGTTCTGTCTGGCTGCTCCAAAAGGAGCTATAGGATGGATGTGGGCCAGTGCCCGCCTACCTCTGGCTCCAGCACAGTGGTTGAGCCCAGGGCTCCTAGAGACACAGTTACCTGGGTTCAAGTCCCAGTTCTTCCATTACTAGCTATGTAACATCACTGGCTCACGTCTTGGGGTTCTCACTGGTGAGTGGAGATGCTGTCTCCACAGCCCAGAAGATTGTCCTGAGGATTAAGGAAGTGACCGCCAGTGACAGCACTGAGGCACGAGACTGGCACAGAGCCAGCAGTCCACGACGCAGAAGCACCTTGTATGAAATGGGGGGAGACAGAGGTGACCCCCAAGGCCCGCAGTTGAGCTTGTCGCATGACATCTCAGATGGGCAAGGGGTGGGGCAGCGGCACGCCTTGGCCTGACTCCTACCATACTGCATTACGCGGCAGCACTGTCTGGCAGGGCTGAAGTGGGGATCACCCGCACCTCCCCCGACCTTTCCAGGCCACAGCAGTTGGCGAGGAAACGCTTCCATGAGAAATCTCCAGATTCCTGGGGCCTTCCCGGCTGCCCCCCAGCTGCCCAGCCCCCACTCCTACGTAGGAGCATCTGTGCAGCAGCCCCTTCCTGTCCATCACCTGTGCCGAGGGCCTCAGCCACGGTGTAGATAACATCCCAGGAGCAAAGCCAGATGCAGGCTCTGCACTCAGGGATCTTAGCACCTAGCAGACAGACAATAAATCAGCACATACCCCAATGACAGCAGTGATAAGCACAATAAGGGATGGCAAAGCGGGGTAAGGAGGAGGGGTTTAGATAAGGTGGTGAGAAAAGGCCTCACTGATAATATATATATATATATATTTACAATTCATACATTAAATTGATAACTCAGAGCATCATAAATAATATTTGATAAGAGATACAGAAGCATACTATAGGACCGTCAGTGTGAACAGCACTCCTAGAAGAGGGAGGAGCACACGCAAAGGCCCCCAAAATGACCAGGCTACAGACCTCCACTTTTCTTCCCAGTGTGAGATGGTAGATCGCGCTACAGAGCACAAGAGACAGCAGCTGTCGGCCAAGCTTACTAAGCTCGTACACGATAACCAAGAATCAGGAAGGGCCAGGACCACCCTGCAGCCCCTCTCTGCTCTACTTATTTAGCAAGAATGACAGTGTGCATGGCATTCCAAAGAATATTAAATGCCCTATTTTCATAATTAGAAAGAGGGGCTGGGGAGACAACTCAGTAGAATAAGCACTTCCCTGGGAAGTGCAAGGGCCTGAGTTCAATCCCCAGTTCCACCAAAAAAAAAAAAAAAAAAAAAAGGAAAAACATAATTAGAAAGAAAAAAGCATGAATGAGTGTAGCCTCCTCCTCCTCTCCCTCCTCCTCCTCCTTACACTGAATGGGTGCATTTAATGTACAGATCACAGAGCAGGTAGCTCGTACACAGTTACTAGCAAGTGGAGAAATCAAAGCAAAATGAGTTAAAAAGACACGGCAAATAGAACGTTCTTTCTAAATCAGCCTTTCAAACCGCTCGAGGGCATCCTGCAGGGCCCCTCAAAATGCCAAGCTCAGCTTACTGATATATCTGATGCAAGGAGCCCCATCTAGGGTACCCGGGTCTTCCTGGGCCTCCTAGGAAGTCAGAGGAGTGCACTCCACAGAGCCAGCTGCCAGGCTGCAGCATGGGCCGCAGCTGTGGCATGCTGCAGGCCTCCGGGTGCAGCCTCCTTTCGTTCCGCCACAGTCCCAGCCTGGAGGAATTACTCTCCTCAGTTCAAGGTAAGAACACTGAGTGAGTCCCAAGGAAGTTAAGGAGCTGCTCCATGGGGCACAGATTCAGGAGCGTGAGAGAAGTGAGAAGAGGTGAGAAGGAGAGGGGCGCTGGAGAGAGCATCTGCCCTGTACCCACTCCTGGCCAAGCACCGCCCTACCCTGTCCCATCCAGTTGACGAGTGTTAATCACCATTCCATAGGCGAACAAGGAAAGGGGAGATCAGGGGTACTAAGGCACATGTCCACAGCAGCCCACTATGAAGTAGTAGAACCCAAACTCCAAGCCAGGCGTGTCTGGTGCTGGTGGAGCCCGTGGCACCTGCAGGCTGGGCCAGGTCTGTCCTAGGCATCACAGCACCCGGGCTGTAGGCCCAATTTGTGGAGAGAATTACTGAGCAACCGTGGGCCCCTCATCCTCTCTCTGGCTGTGTTTCCTTGTCCATAGGGACACGTGGACAGAGTCAGCTCCAAGGCCCATCTGAGGCTGTGAGGCTCAAAAAGCGAACTCCAGACAGAGATGGGTCACTGCTGACTCTTCCTGCCCTCATCAGTGCAGGAGGATTCAGCAAACCTCACTGCCCCCCAGCTCACCCCAGCTCACCCCAGCTCACCCCATCACTGTCTTGGCTCAGACAGCCCCTTGTCCCAACAGCCGAAGATCCGCAGCCCGCAAAGCCAGTCCCCCGTCTCACACGTTGGTCCCCGAGGTCTCCAACCTCAATGCCAGTGCTGGGCTCGGATCCTTCCCTCTCTCTCTCAAGACTATGTGGAACCTTCTGCCTCTTCTTCTAGCCTCAGAGTCTCTCCTCTGACCATCCTTCAGATAAGTGGCCAGAGGGATCCTTATTGGGTCATACTTTTTGCCTGCTCCAATCTTTCCAAGGTTCCCAAAGACCCATAGAATAAATCCTTTCACATGGCATTAAGAACCCTTCAAGACCTGCTGCTAGCCAATAATTGATTTCCAATCTACCTTCTCCTTCTCTCTGTACCTATATGTTAAACATGTGTTCCACTTTTCCACCAAACTATTGACATTGCCTTCTTCCGGTCTGGAATGTCCAGCCCTACCCTTCCTTCTCCATTCTGCAATCTGTCCTTGATCAAATGTCCTTCTCCAAACGCCTCAGAAGGTCACAGTCTTTCCCTCTCTCTGTCCCCAGTCAGGGTGGACCATGATTATTCAATCACATATGTCCAGTCATGGCACTGAGCCTGACGTATGGGATGGATTTAGATAGATATTTGACTGATGGATGGAAGTCTGGCATTTCATTCTTCTGTGGACCAGGGACTTGTTTTCACCTGCAATGTTAAGTAACCCAAACAAGCTCTGTCTGTCACCCTGAGCACTGCTACCTACACAAGCAGTGCCTCTGTTGTCCTCCACAATCCCAGGGTAGTCGGATATAATGGCATACACTTGTAATCCCAGCCACTTGGCAGACTGATACAGGAGGATCATGAGTATGAGGCCAGCCTGGGCACCTTAGCGAGACCCTGTCTCAAAGAACCAAACGAAAGAAAAGTAGAAGTACACATTACATGTGGACTGATCAAACGGAGTCACAGGTGCTGCTAAGACATGAGGTTATTTATGATGAACTTAGGCTGGGGCCCAGTTTCTCTAATCTGACTCCATTCTATAAAAACAGAACAAGTCTTAGTAGCTATTCACCTACCTATCTCAGGGTCTATTTCTGGATGCTGGGAATTATGGACTATTTTTATGTTTGTCTTTAAACTTTTATACATCTGATTTTCTTTTATAAAGAGCATGAGTTTTATGTTCAGAAAAAATAATAATGGTATTGAAAAAAAGAGAGGAAGAAGAAAAGCTAAACCAGAAGCAGATGGAGACAAAGACACCAGCTGTCTTTGCACACTGCACATCTCCACCTGATCCTGGATCTTTAAGCCCTGACACACACACCCCGACCCAGGAGAGACCCCGCCACCACTCCCTGCCGAGCCTGCCCTGTCCTCCTGCTCTGTCTGCTCCCCCAGGCTCCCACTTCTCCCTGGGGTCTGACAGTCACTCACACCTGGGATCACAAGCCCACCCTGCCCTTGGCTGAGCATTACCTCAGCAAGGCTGCGTGTCAGGCCACACCAAGCCCCTCTCCAGATGGACCACAGGCCAGGCGCCTTGGCTCCTGAGAGGAGAGCCTCGTGACAGATGCTGTAACAGCGGCCAGTTTGGTGTCATCTGAAAATGGATTGTTCCCAGGCCCCCAGATGGAAGCCCACCATGATGGGTGTGAGTTGGCTTAGGCTTTGGGGTGACACTGGGGGACCCAGGTACTTGCATAGGAGGGATAGATTAATGTTCCTAGCACCAGTTCCAGCCCACCTCCTCACAGAAGCGTGGCCTTGGCCTCCTTCTTAATGTCTCTACCTGGCTTTTTCCTCACCTGTAAAATAGAGGAGCTGATGAGGACCCTACAGTCCCCCAGGACTGCTGGGCCGACATGAAGCACAGTGCCCACCACATGATGACTTGGACTACCACTGGCCCAATCACCCTACCCTTGTCACAGGTGGATCGCTGGCCTAGCCATGGCCATGGGCAGTTCTGCTAACCACAGGAGCCCCTGTTCGGGCCATGGATCAGGAGGTTAGTGATGCCTGAGGGACTGTGACAGAGCAAAAAGCAATTGGGGTCACATCCAGGGGAAAGAACTATGCTAGTCAGGGGAGGATCTTTGCTCATGAGAAAAAGTTGGGGCTCCTGTCACCTCATCCTCTCCCTGAGAACACCAATGCTCTTTAACAATATGACCAGGAGAAGGCTCCCCTCCACAGTGACCATGAGGGGGCAGAGGAGAGGTAAGGAAGCTTTTGGTTTGTGGGTGGGTGAAGCCCAAGTCCCTAAGGCTCTCTGAAGAGAGAACCAGGCCTATGTGTGTGGGAAGGGGCAAGGACAGCCCAGAAGGGTCCTGTGCTCAGACACACGTGTGACCAGGACCTCCAGGAAGGTTTCACAGCCCTCAAGCCCCCTTTGGTGCCAGGACTCCTCCTCTGGCTTCCAGAATCCCTCAGGTCCCAGTGTACGGCTCTCAACTCAGCCACACCCATGGCCTCAGCTCAGATTGGCCACTCTCCTCCCAGGGACATGACCCACCTCCTGACACAGTCTGCAGGTCCACACGAAAGCCTGGGTGTAGCCAGAGAGGTGAGGGTCAGACAGATGTGGCTCCTGCCCAGACAGACTGGAGCCCTGTCACTTGGCCATGTCACCCTTCAACCAAAACCTTCCCGTGGCTCCCTGCTGCCTGCGCGATGGTGCCCACTCACCTGAGCAAGGCCCAGGCCTGACCACAGTCAGCCAAGCTGCCCTGCTCCGTCTCTGCGCCAGCCCCTGGATCTGCCTGCTCAGTCCAGCTGCCCCTGCGCACTGACTTGCTGCTGCCACTGGGTCTCTTCCCACATTGCATTCCTGATGAAGGCCCCTACTGCCCTGGCCAGGTCCTTCCTGCTCTGTGCATCTTCTCCAGTAACTGTAGGAAACTCTGGTCTCTTACCAGACCATGAAATGTACATGTGGACTTCAGCACCCGAGTTCTTCTGTACATTATTGTGTTACTTAGGCTGTGGGCTCTTAGACAGCAAGGCCGATCACGTATGTCTATCTTCATTATATTTCTACACGGCCACACCTCACCTAGACAAATGATAAAGAAATAAATATGGGGAAAAAATAGTGTCCACCTGTATAGAAAATGTTCGCCTTCCCCTGGAGTTAAGAAAATGGTCCTGCTTAGGCAGACACAGGGACAGGGGTTTGGTCCCCAACGTGCTGTGCCAGCCTCGCCTCACTAGTGTGCTGAACCGGTGACCAAAACTGGACGCGGTGGCACGTGCCTAGAATCCCAGCGCTGGGGAGGCTGAAATCAGAGGATCACTCCGAGTCCAGTCTGTGTAGTGAGAGCCTGCAGACCCTGTCCTAAATACATTTAGAAAAGAAAGAAAATAATGCAAACTTACCAACCTGAGGTGCTGCTTCCACCCTTCAGATTAGCAAAACCTTTAGGCAAGAAAGAAGGAAGGAAGGAAGGAAGGAAGGAAGGAAGGAAGGAAGGAAGGAAGGAAGGAAGGAAGGAGAAAGAAAGAGAGAGAGAGAGAGAGAGAGAGAGAGAGAGAGAGAGAGAGAAAGAAAGAAAGAAAGAAAGAAAGAAAGAAAGAAAGAAAGAAAGAAAGAAAGAAAGAAAGAAAGAAAGAAAACTCAGTTCGGATGAAGCTGTGACAGCCTGGCTGGCAGGAGCAGGAGTCGCTACACGTTGCAGAACAGCTCAGCCCCACGCTTTCCCAGCTGGAAGGGGCACACCGGCCAATCACACCTTCCTACTGCTGTGAATCTGCCCCACATAGAGAAGCAGGGCGTTGAGCGAGTGCTGGTCACCCGCTGCTTCGCAGGGAGCTGCCCAGGCTGCCCAGCTGGGTGCAGCACACGTTCACATCTCCGCAGGTGAGGTGCAGCTCGGCTCGGCAGGGTCCCCAGCCCAGTGGCTCTCACAAGCTGCAGCCATCTGCAGGCCCAACCGGGAGGCCCAGGTTGCTCTCAGCAGTTGCCCCTTGGGTATTCTGGATGCTCCTCAGTGGAGCAGGACTGACAGCCAGCCTCAGGTCTCCTCCAAGCAGCTTTGTTTGTCAAAAAACAAAAAAAGCCCTTAGGAAGGGCCAAGGAGAGACCAACAGGATCGAGGTCAGTCTCTTGGGGCTTCCTCAAGGCAGGGAATCCTATCATCAGTTTTGCCATCTTCTACTCATTAGAACCGAGTCACCATGTCCAGGCTACTCTCAAGGGGAGGGGACCCCCAAGAGGGTGAGCACAGGAGAGGGGGTCTTTGGGACCCTATTGGAAGCCATCCGCCACAAAGTGTGTGTGTGTGTGTGTGTGTGTGTGCGTGTGTGCGTGCGTGCGTGCGTGCGTGCGTGCGTGTGTGTGTGTGTGTGTGTGTGTGTGTGTGTTCATGCATGCGCAGCACCTCAAACCCTTCACAGGGGCTCTGGGAGTGGAGAGAAGAGGAATGGAAAAGGGGAAGAAGAAAAAAGAGGACAGTTTTTGTATAAATTTTTATTGTGCTGAACTTTTTAAAATAAGTAGATGTGTCTTTCATAACATAATAATCATATAGGTAGAAGGATGTGAGTACCCAAGGTGCTCATCCTGGAATGGATAGAAGAGAAGAGCCTCCCACATGGGGCACGAGATGAGGCCCAGGGAAGGCTTCAGGGGAGACAGCACTTGCAGCAGGTCTAGGAACTGAACCTGGATGAGAGGTGCCGTGTGACAGGATGACACAGGGAAGGACGTAGCACCGAGGGCGTCATCACTGTCCCAGGGCCAGTGAGGGGGCATAGGTTGGCACAGCACAGGCATTTGACAGGGTGCCTGGATCGAACTCAGGCTTGTCTGCCTGCCTTGCTCCAGCCCCAAGTTGGGCTTCTGGCCACTGGCTGGAGGCACACTGCCACTTGGGTCTCAGGCAGAAGGTTCTGGCAACGGGCAGCACCTTCCAGATTTGGAAGCCACAAGCACAAGTCCCATTGTAAAGGCAAGAACAACAAGGAGGCTGAGGCCTGCCAGGCTGGGCCTGCCCAACAGCCCATAGCAATCAGGGAAGCAAGCACGTGATCCTGCCTCTCTCCACGGTGCCCACCACTCCTCCCAGACAGAGAGTCCTTAGCCATTAACTTCATTCAATTCAAGCCAGGGCCAGTCAGTGAGAGAGTTTGTAATGAATGTGACAAGATTCCTTTACTGCAGGTTTTACTAGAGGATTGCAACTCACATAAGACGATTTCAGAAGGGTGATCTCTAGGTGAGCAAGGTGACATGCACCTGTAATTGCAGCTACCAGGGGGCTGAGGCAGGAGGATCACAAGTTCAAGCACAGCCTAGGTCACTTAGCAAGATCATGTCTTGAAACAATAAAAGAGGGTTGGGGATATAGCTCAGTGGTAGAGTAGCCTTAAGTTTGACCTCTAGTTCCACAAAAAAACAAACAAAAAAAAGTGGAACCTCTTAAAGTAAGTACATACAGGGAGACAAGACAAGGATCAAACTTTTATTTATATCCGTCCGGGTTTTATTTATTTATTTGGTACAGGTCTCACTATGCAACTCAAGCTCATAGTGAGCCTCCTTTCTCAGCCTCCCTTAGTGCTAGAATTACAGGCATGTACCCCCGTGCCCCGTTTCAGGCCTGGCATGGCAGGTGGCACCAGGAATCAAACTGGAGACTTTGCACTTACTTGCCAGGCAGGCACTTAGCTCACCAAGCTATCTCCCCAGCTCGTCAGGGATTTTTGACAGTGTGTCTATATTGCTATTCAAATATACTTCCCAGTATTGTAAAACTCTCAAACAGGCCCACAAACCATCAGCATTTTTTGCCACTTATGGAAAGGTCACTCGGGGCTTTATACAGATGACTTTGCTGAACCTTCTCACTGACCCTCAGAGCAAGGTCTAATTACTCCACATCCTTGATGGGAGACCAAAGCCTTGGGGTCACACACACACACATGAGCAGGCTGAGCCAGCTCCTGACCCCGGGCCTTGCTCAGCCAGCCCAGACTCCTAGCCCCTGGGCCCATGGCTTCTCTGGTGCGAACAATGGCGGGGAGGCCATCCATTACCTTCACAGATGCTGGGAGGCCAGAGACAAAGCCAGTACTCGGGGCAACAGAGCCACATCCACACGACTTGGAGGGCTGGGCCAGGGTATGGGGCCAGCATCCTAGAAGGGCATGTGTTAGACACACACACAAGAAGTCCCGGCTTTGAGAACAAGGCCTTCCTTCTCAAGCTCAGGTAAAAGGTGAGTGGCCTGCCAGATGCTAATGCACCTTGCCTCTTGGGGCCTAGGCCTGGGCAGTCAGGCCAAGGAGTCCTCATCCTCCTTGAGAAGTGGCCAGGATGGGATCAGGCAGACTCGAGCCTGCAGCCTGCGAGAACCCTCCTGCTCGCTTCACTTTGGTGGATCTGATGAAGCTGGAGTTAGTACTGAACCATCCAGCCAAGAAGCAAGGCAGAGCTCAGGAGGGCCCCTGGGAGTGGAGGGAGAAAGCCCACAATTAAGAAATTGCCCCAAGTTGGCAGTCCAAAGTTTTTAGACACAGACTCATCTCTTTAGTTAAAATCCCACACAGAGCCCTTGTCCCTTGTGAAATGGGACAAGTCAGACACCTCTGGGGCTGAAACCCAGCCAGGCGACCACCACCGATCCTCCAATTCCTCCTCACCAGGGGCTTCTGAGAGGCCTGGAGGGGCTTCCACAGGGTCAGCAAGGTGTGAAATCCACCTAGCAAGATCATTCCAAAGGCCCCAGTTGTGTGTGTGTGGAGCTCTTGCAAAAAGGGTCCATGTCCTTGTAAAAGAGACAGCTCCTTCACCCCTCTGCCTGGGAGGAAAGGGTTCATCTCAAGCCAGGAAATTGGCCCTGAATCTGCAGCACCTTGACTGTGACCGCCAGCCTCCAGAACTATAAGAAATACAACCCCCAAGCATATAAGCCACCCGCTGCACAGTACCCTGCCCAGTGCTCCATTGTAGCAGCCTGACCAGACCAAGACAGGCCCTCTGCTCAGAAATGCTATCACCCTGTATGTCCTAGAGAATAATCACAGAACAAACGAACACTTATTGTGGGCTATGAACCAATCACTCAGAGAAGGGATTCATACAAATCCACCCATTTAACCCTCATCACAAACCTCTGAAGTCATTTCTATTACATAGCAGAGCCTGCCAGCTGTCACCTAACCCTCTTCTAGCCTTACTATCTATGTAGATGCATAGCTACATCTCCCAGCTTCCTTTGCAGCGAGGTGGGGCCCTGTGACCACATTCTGTCCAGTAGGTGTGAGCATAGGCCATGTGCCCACGTCCAAGGCCAGGACAGCTAAGGGAGCGGGTGGAGCCCCCACACTCTACCCTCTGGCTAAGACCAGGGCTACTGTGGCTGCCTGGAGCTGGCACCTTGGGCCTGGGCCCTGGAAGTTGCCCAGAGTAGGGCAGTGCCCCCCTCTGACCTGGAGCCCAATACCCTGTTCTGCAACCTGAAGGTCTCCATTTACCTAGCAGCACAGCTGCACAAGTCTGTGTGACAGTGCTGGAGACTTAGCATATCTAGTTCTCAGAGAGGACAGGCCAAAGGATTCAGTAACTTTCTGCAATGCCACAGGTAATGGCACAGCAGAATGAGGAGCCCTTCACTGTAGCACTCCAGTCTTTGTCCTCAGATCAGGTCACTCACAGATATTGGAGAACTAGTAGCTCCAAGGCTTAAAGCAGTCAGGATGACCTCCAGTCTGAAGGAATTAACTTAAGTCTATTCTGGTACACCCATGCAGCTTTACTCAGCACTAAAGGTAAGTGGTGGAAAAATCTTCAGGCGTACTGCTCTGCGGTGCAAGAAGCCAGTCTGAAAGTCTCCACACTGCACAGTTCCAACCCCAACATTCTACCAAAGATGAAGCTATCGAAATCACAGGCCAGTGGTTGCCAGGGGTAAGGAGGAGGGAGGGAGGAGCAGGTGGAGCTCAAGGGAGGTGGTGGCAGTGAAATTACTCCGTATGGCACCTTAATGTCAACGTTCATTCGTCAGAACAATGTGCAACATTGAGAGAAAAGCTAAGGACTGCACTTACAAGCTGTGTCGGGCTGCGTTCCTCACTGGCCACACTAACACGGATAAACAAATGGGGGCAATGGGCAGGGTATGAGTGTAGCGAAACTCTCCTCACTTTCTGGCTGATTTTTCTATAAATCTAATACTACTCCTTAAAATAGTCCACTTATTTAAATAATATACAAAGATGCCCATTCCATAAATCTCAGCCAGAAGATCAAAACAAGTCCGTAATACGTTGCCATGTTCCAGGCACTACAATAAGGATTTATTTAAGTTTCTCAACAGTTTTGATTATTGTTATCCCATTTTACAGGTGAGAAAACTGAAGCACAGAGAGGTCAATGAACTTAGCAAAGCTAGAACAAAACTGTTGTCTGCTGGGCTTCTTACTGTCCTCTCTCCAAGCCCTGTTCTCCGTACCTCCCAGGTCTGCAATCATGGGCACAGGGAGAGGGGAGCGCCAGGCCTCCTGGCCTGCTAGAGCCAGCAGTGTATCTTGGGTGGGGCATTTTTTTCATGGAACACATGGTAATGGAGCCTCACAACAGCCAGGTGAAGGCTGACTCCAAGGTCACCCAACAAACCAGACTTCCAGATGTCCCATGCAGTGCCCCGCAACACACACACACACCTGTGTGCACATATACATCCATGCACACATATGCCCTTCTACTTTCTCATTTGTCCCTCAAACAAACAAGCTTTGGACTTCTAGAGTCAACGGGTCCTTCAGCACTCACACAAGTTAATATTTCTGAGGGTCATTTGGGGACTTTTCTTCCCGGAGATTGTCAAGATCTCCTTCCAAATGCATCACCACACCTGCACATTAGCACAAGGCATCGCTTTCTCCGCTCTCTGTAACCCCTGGAGGGGGACTGAGGGAATGGATCAAATTCTTAATTTAAGAAAAAATCCCCAGCGCCTGCCAGTGGTAAAAGGGCCATTTCATATGTTGAGGGCATCACAGATAAAGCACTGCCTGAAAAGAGGCTCAACAGACTGCAGTTCTGGGGGTGC
Organism: Ctenomys sociabilis; assembly: GCA_004027165.1. Taxonomy (NCBI): domain Eukaryota; kingdom Metazoa; phylum Chordata; class Mammalia; order Rodentia; family Ctenomyidae; genus Ctenomys; species Ctenomys sociabilis. The sequence goes on from PVKA01003382.1 coordinate 41,520, forward strand.
AGGGCCTCCCACAGGATCAGTGGAACCTGGCCCTGCTTTGGCATTTAAAAGACAAAAACAGGAGGCAGGGCTGCAGGACATCTGCTGCCAGGGCCAGGAACTATTTATTGGCTGACAGTAGGATGTGACACCCAGAACCATCTGCATTCCATTCCATGTGCTGCTGGCATTCCTCTGTCAGGAGTAGGGCCTAGCAGGCAGCTGGGAAGATCAAGAAATCCCTCTGCCTCAGTCCCTTTCCCCTACAGTCAGGTCTCCCATTGCCTGGCTATGTGGTAGCTGTGTGGTCCCCGGGCAGGTTATCTAACATCTCTGAGCCTTCACTTCTTTTCTGAGAGCAGTCAGCAAGTGATTATAAGGTTTGATGAGACAATGCACGTGGAAACATTCCATAAATACTAAAGGTTTCACAGAGATTGTTCCTGAGGAGGGAGAAAAGTTCTCATAGATAGTTTCACTCCATCCCCTCATTATGCAGTTAGGAAAACAGACCCAGAGGGGGAGAAAACTTTCTAATAGCCAGAGCAAAACAGGCCTGGAACAAAGAAAGCATGAGATGTCTGTTTCAGGAACTTAGGGTCACTACGCAGCTGCCCTAAGGGCTGGGCACTCTCTCCACCACACCTGGAGAAAGGAAGAGAGGGTGAACAGGTAAAGGTACATAAGCTAGGTGCCATCTCCCCACCTCAGCCACCTTCATTCCTAAGAAGCCAGGGAAGAGACACAGCTGGGCATCAGCTCTGCAGCCTAGCCCTTCTCCACAAGTAAGACCATTGCCACCACAGAAGCCAATGCCTTGCTGTTCAGGCCTTCCAGTGGTCGCTTGTGCTCTAGGGAATTTAGCCAAGCTTTAGGCCTTTCTGCTGCACTGGAGACCTCAGGCACAAACAACCAGAAAGTCCCTGTACAACATTGGCGTAGGCTTAAGGTCATCCAAAATCACACTCCAAGGTCCTTGGGAGTCCCAGAAGTGCTCCCTTCTGACCCTCCTATGCTCACCACTATACCACCAACGCCGCTCCTTCTGACCCTCCTAAGTGGGCAGCTGGCTGCTCAGGTCCACCAGATCCCTGTTTTGAGGTACAGAAGTGCAAGGCCATGTCTCTTTGGGCAGAAAGGAGATAGAGCCTAAGCATGTGTGCTGGGTGGGATGAAGGACATGGAGGCATTTGCTCTTGGAGGCAAAGCCAAGAGATGCATTATCATTGCCCCCAGCACCCTACTGAGTGGGACCAACCTATACTCTGTAATACATGCACCAATCATCAGTTGTTCACAGCTGATTGGTCAAGGAGAGAACACCTGACCTAAAGATACCCAACCATTGGCTGACCAGGTATCTCATGGGCTGGCCAGAGTCAGAGATTAAAGAGGCACACAGGAACGGCACTGGTACCCAGAGACTATGAGGATAGGAGAGCGATAAGGGGTGATATCGCACCCTTAGATAGTCATGAGACCTCAGAAGACCTGCAGAAAAGTAGAAGTACATAAATGGAAAACAATACAGTAACAATTACTCTCCCCAGGACACTGGGAAGATTCCAGAAAGAGACCAGGAAGGGACTCCAAAAAGAGAGGTAATTAAACTCCCATGTCATCTACAGAGCCGTGAAAGCTAAGGCTACTCGTGAAAGAGCTTGTTTCCAGGAAAGGAAGTCCCAGCCAGGTACCCAGAGGTAAGAGGAGCAAGGCCTGAGAACTGGAAACTTCTCTCAAGCCCCCCAGCAAGCCCTGTCACCCAATCTCTTGTAGTCTGTAGAGCACTGGGAGCAGTTCCATTTCTGGTAGACAGTAGCAGAGACACGGAAGCTATTTCTGAAAATATTCTAAAAGACATGAGAACTCTACCAGCATCTTTATAGTGTTTTCCACAAAGACTGGCCAGAAGCCGGGGAGATGGCTCAGTGGAATAAGTGCTTCCCTGGCAAGTACAAGGGCCTGAGTTCAATCCCCGGTTCAAAAAAAAGAAGACTGGCCGAGAGAAGATAGGAGAAATGAGGGATTTACCATGAAAAACTACAACAGCCCTGGAGCTTCCAGACTGGGTCAGAAATAACAAAGCCTCAGCACTGAGCCATGGGGTCCAACACACAGTCAGACCCCAGCGCCCAAATGCCACAGTTGATATGAGGACAGTGGTGAGATGTCCTGAAGGCCATTGAAGAAGAATCTGTTCAGTTGGGCCACCCAAGTCTGGCGGGCTCCTGAGAATGCTGAGACACAGGAGTACAAGGATGAGGGCAGAGTTGCTTATAAACAGTGAATACAGGGGCAGACACATGCTCATCTGCACTCTGGGGAAGTGGTTCCACTGATAACAGCAGAAAGGATCCACTGAAAAGGGGGCATGGGGAAAGAAGAGGTCTCTGCAGAGTTCACAGATACAGGCATCGGGCTGGACTTCGGTATTTTCCAAACCACACATGCCACATTTCACAGGTCTAGTGGGGACATGAGAGGACAAGCCCAGCCCTGGTTCTTGTTCACGCATATCATCCGGGCAGTGTGATTGCCAGCTCTGTCACCCAAGGAGACACTGGGAGTCAGCAAGGCAGTTAGAGGTTGAGGCACGCATTTTCATTATGAGCGTGGGTCCTGAAGCTACCCAGGCAAAAGCTTCTACTTGGAAAGAACTTAGGAGGTGGCACTGTTAGAGATTAGCGACCAGCAGGAGCAGATTACACGACTGCTGATCAACAGGATTATCCCTGGATTCCACTCCAGCCATAAGATCTCATGCATTAGTGAGAATGCACTCTGAAGAGAACCAGAGAGCCCTCGTGGTGAGGGCTGCCCTGCGTACAGCCCCCAGAGCGGTGCCTGTGAGCAGTCATGTGACAGGGGCATCCGTGACAACATGCCTGGACCAGTCCAGCAGACATCAGCAATCCCCAGAACCAGATCTACTGCATCATCAGAACCCCAGTCCCGGGCACCACCTCTTTCTCATCCTCTTCCCCCCTGCTACTTCTTCCTTGGGTTACTCATGGGTAACCAGTCTGTGACTTCCCAACAGCCTCCTTCCTGTGGCCAACAGGGGGATCTCCCCTCCAGGAGCTGCTGTGACTTGTTCATGCTTTCCTGGTCTGCTCCTTTCACTCTCACTTCATCTGCCCACCTGGGCTAGAAGGAGACACAGAGCAGCAGGTTCCCTGGACCTTCTCACTCCATGGAGAAACTGAGCACAGGCAAGCTCTGCACGGGGTCTTCATCCAAAAGGCATCGAAGCTCTCCTCGTTCCACCTCCTCACAGCCCCCCTAAGGCCTAAGCAATATCTTACATCTAGGATATCATCATCTTTCCCAAGAGGGGGAGCCCCCACCCTGCCTCTGTCACGGTCACTAAGCCTTTGTTCATGGAAAGGCTAGGACAAGCCTGGCTCTGTGTTTGGTCTTCCCACAAATGTCTCAAACTATCCTCACAATTACTGTGAAGATGGGTACTTTCCAAGTTTTGTAGGTGAGGAAACTAAGGCTTATAAATGTGCCAAGTCAAATCACTCTTCTGACTCCTGTCATTTAAAGACAGCATCACTGGCACTGGGTGGGTGTCTTTGTACCATACACTCTCGGGGACACATTGCACATCTAGAGGAAATTCTACTTCCTAGCCCTGTAGATCTTTTATGCATGTCAAGCCAGGCACCTCCTCTGTTCCTTCACTGATACCCCAGGGATTCCACTCAGTGCCAGCAGGTACCCTTCAAACAGGCGAACGAATGAGTGGCTTCATGAGTTCCATTTTGCATCCTACGTCACAGGTGTGTTCTTTTGCAGATTCCTCTCCCAGGGGCTGCAGTCCCTTCCTCCTGCATGTTCCCTCCTTGTCCACCAGCATTCCTCCCATTTTTTGTCTTTCCCCAATTTTTCACTTTTAGCAAATACTACCTCTTGAGACTTTCCTGCCTGCCAGGCTCCAGGAAATCAAAGATGAATCACAAACTACCCACCCTCCTAGAGGGCATGATCCAGTGCCTGTGGGGGAAGGTCAGGATGTGGCACCAGTGATTCACAACATACCAAGATCAGAGCCTACCTGGAGCCCTGGAAATGCCATGGGAGGAGCTGGCAGGCCAGGTTCTGGAGTCATCCAGTCCTGAAATGAAGAGCCCGCCTCCGCCATGAGTGTCCAGCCGAGGACTGCCAGCTGCAGTCTCTTTTTTCTCTTTGGTCCCAAGAGGTAGAAAAACTACCAAAGTCCCTGTGTCTTCCTTTACACACTATGCCCCAGATGTCATGGGACCAGTTCCCAAGAAAAGCCAGGGAGCTGGGAGACAGTGAGCATGAGTGTAAACAACCAGCTGGAACGCTGGGTTGTCTGAGCAGGAGCACAGGCCCTCCTGCAGGTGAGAATCCCTCTAGGGCAGGGGCTGGAACTCAAATGTCCAGACAGGAAGCAGCACACAGAGTAATGTACAGTAACAAAGGTGTTGCTTCATGGGGTTGCCGACTCAACACAAGTGGGCCAAGTCTGGGCTACAGGCAATAAGAACACGACTCAGCCTGATCATGGCTACACTTCTCAGCCTGGACAAGAGCTCTGTCTTATAGGAATGTGGCCCCAGCATGGACAGTTCTCCTTACTTTTAAGAGCTATGAGAAATCTAGAACTGTGCATAAATCTCTAGAGACTGAGACGCTGTGCCAGTCCCTGGCATGTGCAGCTCCAGCACAGGGTCTCGTTCACGCCTCTCTGCAGACCCACGTCGAGACACTGGTGTGCGCTAGCTGATTCCCCAAGGCTGAGGGGAGCTGACAGCTCGGAGCGTGGGGAATGGCTGTCTCAGACTCCAGAGGGTACAAGCGAGATGCAGAGGTTGGGAAACTGCTTTGGGTTTGTGGGTTTGTTTTTTATTTTATTTTTTTTACAATTTTATCTTTTAGGGCCATTGTAGCTTTGCAGCAGATGTGAGCAGCAAGTTCAGAGATCTCCCCTCCAGTTCTCACCAGTACAAGCTTAGCCTCCTTCCTTAGCACACCCCACACCAGATCTCCAGGTACATTTATTATAGCTCTGGAACCCACAATGATGTGTCACTGTCAACCAGAGTACAGAGTTTGCATTAGAGTTCATTCTTGGTGTTGGGCTTGGACAAATGTGCAATGAATGACCTTATCTACCAACCGCGAGATTATCAGGTAAAGTATTTTTACTGACCCCCAAGTCCTCTGTCCTGCCTGGTCATAGCTTTCCCCAACAACTGCTGAATGTTTTACTATCTTCAGAGTTTTGTCCAGAAAACTATGTGCTAAAATAATCAGAGTAACCCCAAAATGTAGTGGCCTAATATCAAAATTAGAAACCAGGCACAGTGGGACACACTTACAATTATAGCACTGTGGAGGCTGAGGCAAGAAGACCGTAAGTTCAAGCCCAGTCTAGTCAACCTACTGACTTGGTGAGACCCTGTCTCAAAATCTTTTAAGAATGGCTTAGTGTGTAGCTCAGTGTGAAGTCCTTAGTATCACAGGGAAAAAAAAAGAAAGAGAAAGAAGAAGAGGGAGCAAGGGAAAGGGAGAGAGGGAGGGAGAGGAGACACAAATGAAGAGGGAAGAGGAGCATGGCATTAATATTCTCTGGGAACAGAGCTTCAACTAGTCCAAGGATCAGTTCTGCAGAGGGACACGGTAGTGGCCGCGTAACAAGATGAATGCCCCTAAGCCACAGAACTGCACCCTTGCAAGTCATGAGAACCTCTACTTGTATGATGTATATGTTTTACCACACCAAAAATACCAGTGAATTTTATTCTGTGTAAATGAATAAGTAAAGCTAATAAATCTCATCTAATTTAAGCTGTTCTAATCAGGCAACACTAAATTTTACTTTCAGCATGCAATACAATGTAACTGCAGATCAATCGAGTCATGGGAAAATAAGGAATAGCATCTTTCTCAACAAAAGAAAAACAACCCTTCCAATGATACTTTATTTTCATGATTCTTGGACTAGGAATATAGCTCACTGGTAGAGCTCTTGCATAGCATATATAGGGCCTTGGGTTCAATCCCGTAATGCAAGAATAAAAAGAAATACCACTTTTCACGCTTCCGTGTGTTGGCCCAGGCTCCGTGATATGCTTCCGTGCAGCTTCTCAGCTTCTGATGGGTTCAGCCAGCTCCTTCTCAGTGTGACAGCCTCTGCACCCCAGGACACAGGAGTCACAGGGTGGCTTAGGCTAGGTGTGATATCACAGGACGTCATTCCCACCAGGCTCAGCTAGGGAAGCAGAATCCTGTGTGCTTTGGGGATCAGGACATTATTACTGGAATCAGACACTCCTTGTAGGGAAAACTGAGGAGGCAAAGATATGGAAAGGGAGCTGGAGGCCCAGAGCAGGAACCATTAACTGGTTGCTTGAAGAAGCTGTGCTCACTGGGATCAAAGTGGAGGCACGAACAAGGATGGTAGATGGGTCTGTCACAGAGCCAGTGCCTCTGTAGGGCTCCCAGCTCCTGTGCCACAGCTAGGTTCCCTCTGATGGACCAGAGTTACTGTGCTCAGCAGGGCTGCTCAACAGTCTAAGTGCCTGCCGGGCAAGAACAAGGCCCTGATTTCAGTCCCCAGTACCACATGCCATGCTGGCCACTGAAAGCAGGTGTGGTGGTGCACACCTGTAATCCCAGGGCCGGGAAGGCTGAGACAGAAGGATCACTAGGAGTCTGAGCTGCATAATGAGGCCCTGTACCAGATAGGTAGGTAGGTACGTAGGTAGGTAGATGATAGATAGATAGGTAGGTAGATAGATAGATAGATAGATAGATAGATAGATAGATAGATAGATATTGGATGATGGCCCCGGTCCATGGGCTGCTGCAGACTCAGCTGCCTCCCCCTTGAGCTTCCTGCCTCCCAGCAATCTTCCACACACACCTGCCTTCCTCCACAGCTGCTGTCCACAGGAAAAGGAATCATATCACGTGTCCACTACCCAGAGCCTCCCCTTTCAACTCTTTTGCTGGAGCAAGTAGGGGTGACGGCCTGTTTGCTACCCTCACTGAGGACTGCACCCATATACGAACCCAACAGAGAACCAACAGAAGGGTCTTTACCCTGTCCAATTGATCGCCGATTATAGTAAAAAAAAAAAAACTGGTGACAGTTTAAGAAGAAATTGTCCTGCAATGGCACTGTCATTGAGCATTCAGGATATGGAGAGGTAATCCAGCCCCAGGGTGACCAGTGCAAGGCCATTGGGAAACCAGTACCAAGGAGTACTAAGAACTCCCACGGTTCTAGGAAGTTATGCCTACGCCCATGGTTCAGTGAGTTTACAGAGAAGCATTTCCCTATTCCTTTAAAAGAGAGCTGTATTTACAATCAAGTGCAGACCTCTATTTATTGCCGAGGGACCATAAACAGATGTGACCTTTCCAAAAGACAATTTTGTATGAACCATCAAGATCCTTAAATACATTCACACTACTTGACCCTGTGGGAATTTGTCCCCAGGGAATAATCTGGAAATAATCTGGAATTTGTCCCCAGCAAATAGTTTATGCCAGAGACACAAGTACAAGATGAGCATTTTGTTATTTATAATAAGAAAAAAAGTGAAAATAATTGAACTGTCCAACAAGAGGAGAGTGATTAAATAAATTAGGGTACAGTCCACAGATTAAAAAAAAAAAAAAAAAAAAAAAAAAACATACTTCCATTAATCTTATTCTTTAAGGGGGAAAAAAAAATCACAATTTCCAAACAACAGGAAGATTTTTCCACAATTATCCTTTAGAAAAGTCTCTTTAAATTCAAGTTGTTACAAAGACTCCCCTATTAAGCACACTCTACCTCAGTTACTTTATTTTAAACAACAAAATAGTGTTTGGGGAAATCACATTAACCCTCTCTGACCTCAATCATTGCTAGTTTGGGATGTTTATAGAGGTCATCTCCTAGAGTTGGTGAAAAGGAGACAAAGAAATTTACAGAGATTTAGTAACTGTTCTCAGGGTTACGACCTGACAATCATTAGTGTTGGCTGTCATAGCAAACAAGTCTTTAAAGATCACTTTTAAAAGCAATCCAGAGAGCAGCTGTGTGGTGAAGAGCACACTAATACACCCTTACGAAACAAGCACAAAGACTGCCCCTATGTTAGGTACACAGACACTTGTGGCTCGGAACATAATTTGCAGAAACAACACTGAACTCGATTTTAAAGGTGTCCTATTGCAATCTCAAACAAATCAGACAAACATGAAAGGATCTGTTCTACCAGCTGGGGCAGCATCAGAGTTTCTATTGACAGTGTCCCCCCAGCCCCCCAAGGCTCACTGGGTTCGGAGGTGGGGCTCTTGAACGGTGGATCACAAGACACTGAAGTCATCAGCGGATCAATCTATCCACAAGTTCGCAGCTGAGCGGGCTGGGGGCGGGGTGGCTGGGGGTTGTCCCTGGGCCGGGGCTGGGAAGTTCGACCTCTGCTTCTGGTTCTTTGTCCCTCTGCTTCCTGGCTGCTGTGGCTCAAGCAGTTCTCCTCCACCAGGACTTCCTGCCTGGCCAGTTCCACCTTGGAGCACGTCAACCATGGACTGGGTCCTCTGAAACCACGAGTGCGAATAAACCTCTCATGCTTTCCATTGTGGATGTCGGGTGTGTTGTTCCAGCGACAGGAAGGCCGACCACCGCAGCGGGGTCATTCTCAAACGAGCTCTGGGAAAAATGCAGGCACGAATGTCAGCAACGGTGCAGGAATCGGGATGAAACGTAGAACAAGGAAAGTGCCTGGAAAAGGGCTCCTGCTCAGTGTAATGTGTTTTATGATGCATCCGGCTTTAAATATCTGTGTACGAATTTATAAGTTTATACGTTAAACATTACATGTAAATATTCAGTAATTTTATCCCCACTCCCCAATATTCATATATTCAAAATTACCTCAAAATTTACATTCAGTCTTGGGAAAATTAGGCCTTATTCTTGAATACCATGTATGTGCACCCATATGCCATGTAATAGTGAGAGAAAATATCTCTGAAATAATGTTAGATAGAAAAATATAAATTCCACAGAACTATGGGCATTTAAAAAATGTTGTATTTTATATGTGTCTCCATTCTTAGACTTTTCCCTCGGGGCTATGAGAAAATCTTTTGCCCCCCTCCTTTTCAAGTTCTGGAAACTGCAGTATACAGTGGAGACAGGGAGACTTCATTAGAAAAATATGTGCTGATGTGGACAGATGTGTCTGACACAGTGATGAGATGGAGAAAGCAGACTACTAAATAGTATCACTGATATGCATGTCATACAAATCCTCTCCAAAATTAGGGGGGAGAAAAAGGAGCAGGAGCAAGGAAGAGAGGAAGGGAGGGAGATAGGGAGAAAGGGAAGGGAGGAAGGAGGGAGGAGGAGGGAAGGAAGAAGGAGGGAGAAGGGAAAAGGGGAGGGGAAGAAGAAAGGGAAGAAGGAAGGAACTGACGGACTGAGGGAGGGAGGGAGGAAGGGAAGGAGGGCAGGAGGGAGAGAGAAAAGAGGGAGAGAGGAAGGAAGAAGGGAAGGAGGAGGGAGGGAGAGAGAAAACGGGGGAGGGAGGGAGGGAGGTTGACCTGCAAACATATAGCAGTAGGCCTGGAAGGAAATGCATGCTACTGCCATCAGCTCCCAGGACAGAGACACCCACGCCCCTGTGTGGTTTATTTCTCCATTGTGTAGTACATGTTTATGATAGAAAGCAATCAGCTCTCTACTGATTCTACTAAACCAAGTGGATGTGGAGGGTGAGTCCTCCTGTCTTCTTGTGGAGGCATCTCTGTTCGGAAAGAATCTTTTTCCCAATTGACCAATATTTCTCTAGACAGTCCGCAAGCCTGTGGGGCACCCAGGAGGTGGCGGCCACAGTAACAAGCAGCAGATAGCTGCAAGTCCTCCAGACCCGAGGAGGACACAGCAACTGGCAGAGCAACCAGAGCAGCGCAGCATGTCCACCCACTCCTTACACCACCCTGGGGGCCCTGCAGGCTTTCGCCCGCACCGCCAGACTACAAGCCCCGTTCTGCCCCCCATGCACAGAAACTGAGGCCAGAGGTTGCCCAGCTTGTCAGCTACGAGGCACCTTCCCCAGAGATGCTGGCTGGGCGGGAGCCTTGAAGGAAGAGAAACAGGCAAAGAGCGTGACTTTCCCTGCAGAACAGCCCTGACCGGGGCTCCACCCTGGCTCCCACATGGCTGCATAGAAAGGGAGCCCCCGTACCCTAGCAGCTGGGCCCCCTCAGCATCCTGCCTCCTTTGCGAGGGAGCCCTGCTTCCTGCCCTCAGTGCTGAGGAACACGGAAGACCCTGGGGGAGAGGGCGCCATCTGCTGGAATCCACGCACCTCAGCTGTGGGGGCACAGGGGCCACAGCTGCAGATAGGGCCTGTTACCACCATGACGTCTACGGGGCAGGTGGCCTGCACCTTCAACACAGCAACACCTGTCTGCATTCTCTAAAGACCCTGTGTTAAGCTGGGCACAGAGGGCCCCACAGTTTTGTGACACAGGTAACACAATCAGGACCACCACGTGCTGCAGAGGTGTTACCTCCTCCTTTAACTAACAGACTTCCACTTCCCACTCCCAGGATGCAGGAACCCAAGGAATCCAGAGCTGCTGTCCCCTGAGGCCAACAAGGTGCATCAGCTTTCACCCGCCTTGGGCTGCTCTCCTATCCCGGCACCCTCCCACCTGCCCTCATGCCCCACTTTATGTCCGGCCACTGCCTGATGTACCCGTCCTCAGGCTAGCTCGAGGTAGCAAGACCCACCTGCCCCATCTAATCTCCATCCTCTTCCCTGTCTACCCACACACAGCTTCCCCCAAGCCTCCAGCGGGAAGAAGACTCTTCCTGGCCCACTTTGTACCTGTATAGGGAGAGAACACCAACTGCTGAAAACAGAGAACCCATGAGCTGGAATATGAGGGCTGTACCCCCTCCAGAAGTCCAAGAAGGACCTACGAGGGCCTGGAAACTGACCTCCATCTCTCCCCTCCGATTTTATCTCCCTGGGCTTCCTTTTCATCTTGCTTTCAAGCCAGAGATGAGCACTTCCACGTTGACTCCAGCTTGATTATAACTGACTCAGAACCTTTCCAGTGATTAAAGTAGCCGCAAGGCTGTGTTCTCCAGAGATCTGTACTGCAGGCTGAATAATTCAAGGCATCTCTTCCAGAAGGCTGAGAAATCTGGATGAAAAAAATCAGACAGCAGAAAAGTAGGGTTTTTTTTTTTTTTCTTTTTTTAAAAAAAAGAAAAGAGCAATTTCTCCCATGCTGGCTATACAATAAGTACTCAGTGAATGTTGGTTAATTTGGACTGACATAAACAGTCAAATGAAGAAGCTCATGGTGCACTGGTAGGGTGGGGGCAGGATTTCCAGCACCCATGGGTGGAGCAGTTCAGGTGCCTGCCTCCTCCTCCTCCACCATGAGTGGATAGGCTGGGACATGCGGTGCTTTCTTAGGTAGAAATGAGGTTTGAGATAAGGACAGCCACAGGGTAAGATGGCTCTTTTCCAGGGGCGTAAGGCTCACCCTACCTGGAGAGAGGTCAGGCCCACCAGGGGAAGCAGCTGCTTTCAGAAGGACTATGGGTGACTTTGGGAACTGGCCTGGGCTGCTTTGTACCTGTGGCCAACACGAAACCAAGAGAAGGAGAGGTGGCCTCTGTATGTCAGCTCTGTGGCCCGTGGCGGGAGGAAGGCAGACCCAGGGCCAGCTGCCACCAGAGAAGGGATAGGCTCGCTGAGGCCAGCAGCAGTGACAGTGCCCAGCTGCCACCTTCAAGGGACAGTGAGCAGGAGATTCTGAGAAGGACAGAGTTGAAGGAACAAGAGGAGATCCAGAGCTGCCCACAGCAAACACCCATCATAAGCAGGACAGGCAACGGGGAGTAGGATGCCCACAGAAAGCAGAGGAATTCTGCAGCTCTTGCAGTCAGGATCCGCAGCATGGTGGCTGCATTTCCATCCTCGGGCTGTGGGATGTGCACCTTTCAGATTCTAGACTCCTTTCAGTGACTGGTCCAGTACCTGCATCTCTACCTAGAGATGCCTCTATGTAGCCTTTGAAGGCTTAAGATCCTTTCTATGGGATGCAGAACACAGTAGAAATGGAAGCCCAGACAGCCGGTGTTGCCCACGGTGACACAGCTAAGGAGCCGCAGAGGGACCAGAGCCAAGATGCCCATTCCTGGGGTTCTGTGTACGCCAGACAGGGACAGAGACAGTGGGCTCCAGACTGGGGCCCACAGGGTGAGACCATGCCAGAGCCTGGTGCCAGTGCCTCTGCCCAGTGTCCCGTCAGCCCCTCACCAAGCGGAGTCCAGTTGGCGGCCACCACCTCCCTCAGGTTGTGCAGTCAGCATCCACTGAGCCAATTCAGCTGCTCGAGATTTAATGAGCATCAGATGCTGCGACGAGGGACCTGGAGACCCAGAAAATTCCAGTTTCAAGCCCACTCTTGATAGCTAGCATTACAACCCCTACACTGGAGAGTCCAGAGTGCGGGAGCCGTAGAGGCAGCAGCCAGGGCGGCCCCCAGCCCTACCTCAGGGCTTGGGGCGTTGGTGCTCCACCAGCCCAAATGTCTCCTGGTCCCAGGAAGGAGACTGGAAATTAGAGAACAAGTCCTGAGATAGGGCTGGAAGGACAGGAGTTGCAGCCTCCGGGGACAGGACATAACTTCAAGACCTAGCCACAAGCTGTACTTCTGGACCTTCTCCAAAATCTCTGAGTGTGGCTGGGCCCTTATGAGCTTGGGACGAGCCCAGGAAGAAGTTCACATGCACCTCAGAAGCCAGCTCTGTGCCCTGACACCCTGTTCCCATTGAGTCAATCTGGGTCCTTTTCCCACAGACCATGAAAAAGAGACAGAGGTGGAAAGAGAGAGGGAAGTGGAGAACCCAGACCTCACTGGGGCCCTGGGGCTCAGAAACAGCAGAAGGGCCTCTGGCACCCACCCTGTGGACCAGGGAAACAAAGGAATTCTTGCCTCAGAGAAAGAAGCAGCTGTGGAAAGGACCAGAGGTGAACAAAGGGAGTTCACGAAGCCCTGAGCTCTGACTCACTGTCTCGTTGGTCCTCCGAGCCCACAGGCACCTCCGCTCTGTCTTCTGAAAGGTGTCTCTGGCTTGAACACCCTCAAGTCCATCATCTGCCCTGCTAGACACAGGACCACACATGGAAATCAGAGAGCCATCCTACCCTTTAGGGTGTGGCATCTGCGCTCAGCAGGGTGCCCTGAGTCAAGAGCCCCAAGAAGCCTGAGATAGGAGGTCAGCATCACCTCCTGCTCCCCCATTCCCTCAGCAAGACCCCATTGCACTGTGGTGGCCGCATCACTTGGCTGGGTCGCAGAGTGCTCACCGTCCACTAACTACCCTATTTTTTCAGGGTGCTTTTTGTGGTGCCATGTTTTCTTTCACATCCTTCTGCTTCCCTGGGGCACGTCCTCGGAGACCCTGGAGACACTGCCCTCCTGTCTGTCACCTTCTCCCTCCCTTCTTCCCTTCCCTGTCTGGCTCCCTCCTACTCCACACAGAAACCAGGCTAGGCTGCCTTGCACACCCCCGTGTAGACCTTCTGCAGCCCCTCTGACCCACACCAGACCATCTGAACCCAGGATTAGGCCACACTCCGGGCTGCCTCTCCTTGCGGTAGTGTACGCTGTGCCTTCAGCCTGCCATGCCCTTGTGCCTACAACCGGGCAGGAGGCTTTGGTGTCAAGCAGCCTGGGTTGGAATCTGTGGTCCAGCAGCCAGCCCTGTCTAACCTTGGGAAATCCAGCCCTCGCTGAGCTCAACTGTAAGCAGTGGTATAGATACCATGCAGGGCTGAAGAGGGTTCAAAGTAACTCAGGTGGAGCACCCAGGTGCAGCACTGGGGAGCCATCAGTCTGCTCGTCAGGACTCTCGGCTGCATCCTGAATACCAGCAAACCCCTTTCCATAAGCCAGGATCCAAGCCACGGGATTCAGAAAGCCCTCCTGATGTCAGCTGCCTCAGACTCCCACAGTGCCCCGGCTCTGACTCGTGGTGACTCAGCCGCACCTCTGGCTGCCTTTACCTCTCCCATGTTGGCATCATCTGCGCCCCAACACATGTCCTCAGCCTCCTGCCTGACCCCACCAGGGCCAGGACCAGCTCTGATTTTTCCCCAACTCCAAGACGAGGCCCAACATACAGAAAAATCCATGCATGAGTATTTAATGTGAATCAGTGTGGATTATTCAGACCTTACTGAATTCTGCGACTGATTTTCGGGTCCTCCCAGGTTTTTTATATTGGACCTCCTCCTCCACAGATAGCAGCAGTGACGACTAACTCTTACTGCCTGGTGGCTTCTTGTGTGCCCAACAGGTAGCTTCCTTGGTCCTTGTCTTGGCTCTACTGAGGGAGACCTTGTGTTCCAGATGTGAAAACTAAGAGTCCGAGAGTCGAGAAGCACAACCAAGCTAAGAAGTGAGGGGGAAGATTTGACCCTTGTGCTCTGGTTCTGTTTCTAGAATGTCTCTCTCGCTCTCTCCTCCTTTATCTCTCTCTCACTCTCTCTCTCATTCTCTCTCTCTCTCTCTCTCTCTCTCTCTCTCAGAATAATTTGAGATTTAGCTAAACTACAGACATCACGCGGATGGTCCGTTTCCCCACTGACACCCCTTTTCTGTTCCCGGGTTGAGCCCAGCATCCCCGCCTGCATTTGGTCTCTCAGCCTTCCCTCCCCCATCACCACACCTTCCTCTTCATGAGGCTCACCCTTTGAAGCCCTGCCTTCAGGTGTTTCGTAAGCCATTGCTCAGCCAGGCTCTCCTGGCTTAGGGAAAGCATGCTGGTGAGGTGCTCTTCTTCTAGCATCTTGGAGCCACATGATAGCCGTGCTCTGTGCGGACACTAATCCCTTGGTTACGGTGGTGCTCTCTGGGTTTTCCATTGTTGTTATCACATTTCCACATTCGCTTTCGATTAGCAGGTTGTGATGCATTCAGCCAACATCTTTAGAGCTAGTGCCTTGCTGGACCAGCATCCAGAAAGAATAGATACAGTTGAACAACTGCAGTTGTCCAAAAAGAGGTGAAGATACCTATGCCATAGAGAAAGTGTGTTCTCCCTGCTGCTGGAACCATCAATAAGGAAGGCTTCCCAGAAACAGTGAGACCAGAGGGCTCTGTGGAGGTGGCGGTGGAGGTGGTCATTCCAGGCAAGACCAGTATCAGGGGAAGCAGGCTGGACTGGAGTCTACATAAGAAGGTAGTAACCAGACTCAAACTCAAAAAGGTCTGGGAGGCTGAGGCAGGAGAAAGCAAGTTCAAACCCAGCCCAGGTAACTTAGCAAGATCCTGTCTGAAGAAAAAAATTCAAGAAAAGTGATGGGGCTATAGCTCAGTGTGAAGGCCTTGAATTTAACCCCAATACCAACAACAGTAATGATGATAATAATAATAGACAAATAGCTTGTATACTTTCCCCTACCTGGTTCCAGGCAGAATGACCCAAGGCGAGCCAGACCCTTGAATGCACGTTGCGTCACAGCCCAGCAATGCTTGGGACAGACGGGGAAGCTACCCACCTCTGCCCCCCAGCCCTTCCACTCTGGCTCAGGCTGTGCTCTCCCCTCCCTACTATCTGTTCTGCTGCCATTGTGCCTGGACACAAGAGAGCACACCAGAGCTCCCCCCTCCGAGTGCAAGTGTGCACACTCACACACACACACACACACACACACACAGAGGCTTCAGTGTGTCCCTCCTCCGGGTACCAGGAAGCACACAGTAGGAGTTTAGCAATGGCGCTGGGAAAGCCCTTGGAGAGCATCTTCACTGCTGCAAGGAGCTCTGAAAAGAACATTCTGAGGACATCTCGTAACTCTCGCCATCTTCCAAAGCTCAGGAAATCATTTTAAAAACTGATGACTGTGAAATTTCAATTACATTCACAAGGAGAGCTAAAGTGAGCCACGAGGGGTGCAGAGCAACAGCTCTGTGTTTGAGAAGCCAAAGGCCCTGGGAAAAGAAGCACCAGCCTAAAGCCAAACCTAGTTCTTTCCAGAGACAAGATGCACATGAGCAGGCTTGAACTCAGCCCTGGAAAGAGAAGACAACCCCAAGCACAGTAGAAAAGCTACGGGATAGGTGACTCGGTGCCCTGAGCCAGCTGCCAGACTTAATCCAGCACTCTAAGGCTGTATTACTAGAGGTACTGCATCAGCACAAAAGGGCCTGTTCTGGTCAATACTGGTTAAGACTGTCTCTATCTCTCCCCGTCTCTCTACATTGCACCAGAGGAGCTTCTAGGAACTGAAAGACCAAGAAGCAGGAGGCAGGCTCTCGACCACAACAAAGTCCAGTGGAGAATGCGGCCAGAGCTGCAGCTGAGGCACCCTCGCTGACTTTTGGATCTAGTCCTCAGGGGTCTCAGGAACCCAGTAGCCAACAGAAAAGGCTTTCAGCAGCAGAACTGCATGATTTCTACCATTTATTTATTTATTTATTTATTTATTTATTTATTTATTTACTTCACACGACAGAAAACTGGATCCAATGCCCGTGTTTTCCCAGCTCTCCCTTGCTCAGAATCAAAGCAAGAGCCCACTACCTCGCTCTTCCACCGTACAGAGCCAGGTCTAGAATGCTGGTCAGGGTAGGCTCAGGTCTGGCTTGCTAGCTATACCTCCTTAGAAATGCTGCGACAGTAACCGAATGACCACCATCATCTGGATACAGAGGGGAGTCCACGGCCCCCACCCCTTCCCTGTGGCCTGATCCTCATATTCCCCTGAAGCCATGGCGTAAGCCTCAAACACAGCTGACCTGGTACAGACCCTGTGGGTCCCCACCTCTCTGCTGCCCACTCAAGACAGGATGACAGTGTCTGACTGGCAGAACCAGGGTCCCATGCTGTGCCCTGCCAGCAAAGAAAGTGGGAGCGGGTCTTCAGAGTTCTGCTGAGGCTGACTGGGCCCCACCACAATTCAGAAACTAGCAGAATCCTCAGCGGTGGGACACAGTTTGATGCTAAATACCAACAACTACAGCCGGGGTGGAGCTCAGTGGTAAAGTACATGTATAATGTGCATGCACCAGGCCTGGGTGCCCTGCACCAAGAACTAAATAAAAAGGAGGGGGAAGGAGAGACAGATGCAGATGCAGATGCAGATGCACACACAGATGCAGCCAGGTGCAGACTCAGAGAATGTTATACTCTCACGATGTGTATTCCCCAGCCCAGTTCCCAGGGCCTTTCGAAGCAACCAACTCAAGACTCAGGGTAACAGGATGGGACCCAGCACCTCACACACTCTTACCATCAGTAAAACACAAGGACAAATGGGTCCCCGTGCATGAACCCCACCACCACCACCTTGTGTAAGCCCGTCAAGGCTCCCAGTGTAGGCAGAAGGTCAAACCCCAGGACACAATCTCTGTGATAGGCTGAGCTGTCTCCTGCCCTTAGGGTCTTGCAGGGACTAAGCACCGAGTTGGCAAAGCTGTCTCAAAAACAGGCAACAAGGACAGGTGCTGGTCCTGGTCCACACCTGACATGTTCCTCAAGCTTCTCTTTGTCCGTGATCCCCACTGGCACTTCTGGAAACCAAGCGCACTGCCCCCCACCCTGAGCAGACTTCCTCCTCGTCCTCGGGCCCTGGATTTCTAACCCAGAGTCTGTCTACATGCTTGTCCTTTCAGAGATGGTATCCACACACAAGGCCAGGCCACCTCTTCCTCAGGAAAATTCCTGCACCTTATAAATCCTTCCCTGAGCCACAAGCACAGAGGACCCCTGGATAGTCAGGGGGCATGGCACATCTGTCTTTCTCTCTCCACTTCCATCTCCATCTCCGTGCCAATGCTGTGCCAGCCAGAGAGAAATCGGTGTCTGCCAGGCAAGACTCCCCACCAGCCCAAGCGCAGCCCAGGACAAGGGCTACCCCAGGGAAACATGCTAAAATTAAACCACAGCGAGAGCAGGACTAAAGCTTCCCCCTGCGATTAATTGAGGACACGCCAGGCTGGCCATCTCTTCCCAGAAATTAGCTGAAATCTTCAGGGAAAAGAGCACTCCGTGCTGCAGAATCACACACTTGAGACACCCACACTCACTTCCGCCTCCTCCCCTTCAGCCTAGAGAAAAGAATAACAATAATAATTGAGCTGCTCTATTTATGGCTCTGAAAATCAGCAGATCCGGGCCACACCTGCGAGGGTCCAGGTGCACTCAGGAAGGGCTCTGTGAGTGTCCCTTCTCGCCATCACGGGCAGGGCCGGTGCACCGTCGACAACCCCCTTCGGGGAGAACAACAGGCCCATTTAGAATAGCTCGTTGATGGGGTCAAGCCAGAGCCTCTGAAGGGCATTTCGTGTTGTGAAACCCGGCCGGCGGCCCCGGCTCATCACTCAGCATAAGCCATACGGATTTATTTATATTTTGCACGAAAGAGGGAAATTACTTAGCCGTAGGGATCAATTCTTCAATCCAATGTTTCTAACATGGCAATAAATTTAATTCTCCATCTCCCTTTTTCTTCTTCCTCTTCTTGAGCTTAAAGAAATAAGCAGTCCTCTAGGGAGGATAGGGAGGAGAATATTCAAAGAATTCAGGACCAGGAGGGAAGCGCAGCACCCAACCCAGAGGCCACTCTCCAAGGCCACCTGGCATTGTGGGGTGAGCACTGGGGTTGGAGTTTGGGGCTGGGCACCCAGGCCCTGGCTGGGTCATCCCTGCAGTGTGAGTCACCTGAGCGTACCAGAGCTCCCTTTCCTAATTCCTGGAAAGGGGCAACTATTCTGGGTCCCACTGGGTTGACCTGGAGGTAAATGAGACCCAAATATGCCATCAGTAAGGTTGAGAAAGACACCCCTGAGCTCGGTTTGATGGTGTGACCCTATGACTACTCTCTTAATGGGCCAGAGTAGTCATCATAAATAAAGAACCATCGAGGCCATTTGCTTAGGCCAGGAGATACTCAGAGCTCCCTCTCCTCCAGGGACAGGGTGGACACAGGGTGTCAGCTATAACCTCATGTGTCCCAAACCCAGGGGCTAGGGAGACAGCTCGGTAGAATAAGTGTTTGCCTGGCAAGTGCAGGGTACTGAGTTCAATCCCCAGTACTGCAAAAAAAAAGCCAAACCCAGGGCACTCCAGCATCTGAGGAGGTGTGATGAAGCATCCCCACAACTTTATTTAGCTCATAGTTCTTAGAGGTTTCAGCCCATGATTTTCTGGCTCCAAGGCTGGGCGGCATGACAGACAGACAAGGGACACAGAGGAGAAACAGTTCATCACAGGCAGAAGGTAGCAGAGCAACAAGGAAGGGGTAAACCAGTTCTCTTTCTGTTCCTTATATTGCAGCCCATCTTCTGGGACTGGGGCAGTGCCGTCCCAATCTGTGATCTGATTTAGTAAGTACCCATCGTTAACCCTAGCACCCTCAATCGTAGCCTTGCACCATGAAATCAGTCACACATTCTAGATGGAGCCACCTCTAAAAGAACCCCATCTATGACTACATGAGGTTTTGGGGGACATCTAGATACAAGCCAAAATGGGTACCTTGCAGGAGAGCTGGGGACATAGCAAAAATCAGCCTTAGGGGCCCAGGTCTGGCTCTCCTCTCCCAGGAAGATCACCTGGAACCACAAGTGTGTCTCCACTCCCAAAGCACCAACTGGCCACCATCCCGGGAGGATCTGTCACACTGGCACTCAGGGCCCCAAGCCCAGCGACAAGACATCTTCACTTTCCTAGGCCTTCATCCCCCAAGCTCAGCCCCCACGCCTTGCCCCCATCGCCCCCTCCAGGGCCTCCCCACTCCCCTCAGTAGGACCTAAAGATCCTTCTCTGTCCAGCCCAAATGGCCCCTTTTCTCGGACACTGTCCTCTGCTATCCTCCTGAGTCCTGGTCATCTTGCTGCCCTTTGTCCCTGTGTACTTGACCTTGTTGCACTGCTTTTCATTCAAAAACAAATGTACTGAGCACAGAAAAAGCAGACATATGATGGAATGCCACTCAGTGATTTTAAAAAAATGCAAATGCACAAATCTGGATTTCAAAAATAGCATCTTGCTGGAGTATAATGGCGCACACCTATAATCCCAGCACTTGGGAGGTTGAGGCAGGAGGATTGCCACATGCTCAAGGCCAGCCTGAATTACATAACAAGAAGTACCCATCTCAAAAAATATAAATAACTAAATAAATAGCATGTTGAGTTAAAAAGAAAACCTAACACATGAGTAAATGCTACCGAGGTTTCTGTATATGAAGTTCTGGAATAGATAAAATTAATCTATGGTGACAGAAATCAGAATAGCCATTGTACCTGGGCACAGGGGACTGACGCCAAATGGGAAAGCAAGAGACAGAAATCAGAAGGGTGATGACAACGTTCTGGTTCTGTGTTGTCCAACACAGTGCCGTCGAGCCATGCTGACTCTTCAGCACTTGGAACGTGGCTAGTCTGACGTGAATTATATCCTGGTTTCCAACAACTCAAGAAAAGCAAAAGAATGTGAAATCTCTCACTAATGTATTTTTTCACTCATGTGTTTTTATATTGATTACATATGGAAGTGATAATATTTTGGATATATTTGGTTAAGTAAATACTTATTGCTGTGGTTTGGAATTTGAACCGGCCCCCAAAGGTCCATGTATTAAAGGCTTGCTCTTCAGGGAGGCATTTGTGACAGCAGGTAGTAAAACCTTCAAGAACTGAGGCCAGAGCCAGGTGTGGTGGTGCTCACTTGTAATCCCAGCACTCTTGGGCTAGGACAGGAGGATCGCTGCAAGTTTAAGGCCAGCCTGGGCTACATAGTGAGCTCAAGGCCAGCCTGAACACATAGCAAAAAAAAAAAAAAGAGAGAGAGAATCAGGGCCTAGTGGAAGCTCTAAAGAGGGCTTGAGGGCAGCCCTAAGGAGGGAATCATGGGAGCCCAGCCCCTTCTGACTCTTTGCTCCCTCACTTGCAGTGTGAGCAGTTTTGCCCTGCCCCTCAAGCCTCAGCGTTGGTTAGGTAGGGGCACCCACTTGTCAAAACTCATCAGAATGTACCCAGAAGATCTGCAATCTTCACTAGAGGTATACCACACTTCACCACTAAGTAAATGTTAGTGAGCACCTGCTGTATGCTGCTAGCCAAGGTCAGGGGTTGCTGACACCATGCTGCAGAAGATACAGGTGAGGCCCTGCTCATTCTCGTCAGAGAAACTGACTTCATTCAAGAAATCGTGCTAAAAGTGATCTTTTCAGTCTTATCAAGCAGGCACTGCATTTAGGAATCCTTGATACACACACACACACACACACACACACACACACACACAACTAAGCGAATTCTGATGCACCAAATTGAAACTACTGAATTGGCTCAAATTCTTTTTCAGCAAGAGGCAGGTATGCTGGGTGTGGTGCGCACGCCAGCACTCCCAGCAGGCAGAGCACTGCTGATTCAAAACCAGCCCGGGCTACAAAGTAAGTTCAAGGCCAATCTGAATGGCAAGAAAAGAAAAAGAAAGAGGCAAGTAACAGGAAGCCATGTAGGGAATGATTTCAGAATTATTTCACTTTTGTCTTTCTGTGAGATTTCTGGGGGCAGAAGGGTCTGGAATCTTTCCCCATTTTTGGCTTGTTCTTCTGGGGTAAAATCCTACTCAGTTATGAAAATTTTTGGTCATGTATTCTGAACCTCTTGGGTAAATACTCTGAGAAAGAGAGTGGTTAAAATTAATCCATGAAACAAATTACTATATATATATATATATATATATATATATATATATATATATATATATATATATATATAGAGAGAGAGAGAGAGAGAGAGAGAGAGAGAGAGAGAGAGACAGAGACAGAGACAGAGACAGAGACAGAGACAGAGACAGAGACAGAGACAGAGACAGAGATATTGCTGCTTCTCCCAGAAACCTTACAGGTAAGCTATATTAACAAACAGCCACACTAAACTGAATTTCCTCATCCTAGAGTGTTAGTTTGGGAGTTTTTTGTTTTCCCTTTTATTTTGCTTAGAGATTTTCTATGGGACTCCAGCTG
Organism: Ctenomys sociabilis; assembly: GCA_004027165.1. Classification (NCBI taxonomy): domain Eukaryota; kingdom Metazoa; phylum Chordata; class Mammalia; order Rodentia; family Ctenomyidae; genus Ctenomys; species Ctenomys sociabilis. The sequence continues at coordinate 63,545 of PVKA01003382.1, forward strand.
GTTTTCTTCTTTCCTTTTGTTCGGTTGTGGTGGTGCCAGAGACCGAACCTAGGCCCCAACACAGGCTAGTCAGGCACTCTACCAATTGAGCCACATCCCAGCCCTCCCAGCTTATGCGCCTGTGAGCTCCTTGCCTCTGAACTCTCTCTCCATAATATCTACTTCCACACATCCCAGGCTTTAAACTTGTAGTGAAGCTCCTGCCTCAGCCTCCCAAGCGCTGGAATTACAGGTGAGCACCACTATGCCTGGCTCTGGCCTCCGTTCAGCTAAGGCAGATAGGAAAAGAAAGCTGTGCAGGAATAGGAAACCGCTTATATTCCAAGTGCATGAGGCCTATCCCCAGGCTAGACAATTTCGCAAGAACCTGTTTCAAATTAAAAAAGAAAAAGAATGTTTAAAGATTAGGAATGTAGCACAGTAAAAAGGTCCCAGGTTCAATCCCCGGTACAAAAGAAAAAGAAAAGGAAAGAGAAAAAGAAACAGCCTGTTCCAGCGATTCTCAATGTGTGGTCTGTGGGACATGAGCTCCGGCATCACCCGGGAACCTACTAGAAATGCACGACCTTAGCCCCCCGCGGAGGACTGCTCCTGCGGTTCTGGGAATGGGGCCCAGCCCTCTGTCTACTGTGTTCCATTCCGATGCAGGTAAGTTCAGAGTGACCTAAGCCAGAAGTCAGAGAACTTTCCTCTAAAGGACAAGACTGTCTCGTGCTGTGGGGACCGTACAGCGCCTGCTGCTACCACGAAGCCCCGCAGTTGTGAGGCGAGCCACAGACAGTCTGTAAATATGCAAATGGCTGGGTGAGGCTGGGTTCCAAGACAAACAATCCTTATACAAACAGACAGATTTGGTTTGTGGGCTGTTGTTTGCTGGCCCCTGGCCTAAGCTAAAGTCTGCATGTCACAACACACAGTTTTAAGCTCACAATTCACATCTCTAGCTAAAGGAAATACTAGTTCACAGCTAAACAAATTTCTTTTTTTATAACAATTTTGTTTATTCAAATAAGCATAGATTTCCTCCACGCTAGGCATTCAGTATACAGAAATGAAAAAGATGTTTCAGCAAGGTGCCAGCTTAGCTGAGCAGCCAAGTTGATAGATAAGGAGGAGCAACCATGCCCTATTATGGTGGGGTTTTTTCTGTATTTAGGGCAGGGTCTACAGGATGTTCGGAGTCTCACTATGTAGATCAGACTCCTAGTGATTTTTCTCTTTACAGCCTCCCAAGGGCTGGGATTACAGGCCGTGCACCACCACCCCTGAGTCACTGTCTCAGCATGCCCTAGGGGCGGGGCCCACATGGCATTCTGGGGATCGAACCCCCACCTGCTGCACTATGCCAAAGCAGGTGCTTTAGTCCACTGAGCTATCAGGCCGGCCATCACCCTACTATGTTGGTGCTGTTCTCCCCCACTGACCCGTTGTGGGAGCCCAGGCCAGATGGATAGAGCAGTGTGGCTGAAGCCACCCAGACAAGAATCAGCAGAGCTAGGATTCAGACCTAACTCTCACCAACTCCAAAGCCAGAGATGCGTCTCCCAAGGTCAACATCCCACGGTCAGTCCAGAGCAACTGGACTTGTTTTATTAAAGACCATTTTGTGAAGAGGGTGCACGTCCCGTGCTTGGGGGCGCTCGGGATCCCACCCATCCCATCCCCACCACCAGCACCTTCTCCTTCTGTGTCCTGGAAACTCAAATGTTACCTGTCCATCTGCCTCCAGAGCTGCAAAGTGGATCTGAAAGCAGCTGCCAAGATGAACCGTAACTTCCCAGTGTGTGCGTGTCTCTGCTCAAAATGGGACCCAGGGCTCCCCGGGAAAAGGGGAGTGTTGCTATTATTTAATAACATGCAAAGTAATTTTTAAGAAGAGTGCACTTTTGGGGATGGACATTGATTGAAGCCCATGGCCCTGCCTAGAAACTTAAATCAAGCCTTTCAGATAGGTGATTGAAATGACAACGCCAGCAGTCGATTTAGTTTCGGTCAAACCTGCCCTTGTCAGAAGGGATCGAAAGGCTTCCCGCTGTCTCAAGAATCATCAAATTAAGGAGAAGCTAGAGCTTCCAGGGGACCCAAGAGGCTGTTTCGGAAGCCAGAGTATTCAGGGGCCAGGAACAATGACTCCACCTCTCCTTTCTAGGAGGTTTCTCCTGCCCATCTAATGCCTTTTGTTGCAAGTTAGCTTTGCAGACAGAAATGCGTGCACTTCTTGTAGCAACTGGAGCTGGAGCGTGAAAGTGGCCGTGATTTTGAGGACGAATCAGGGAATTTGAGCAAGCAGGAGGGGATCCAGGCCCTAGAGGCTGCCTCTGCAGGGACGACAGGGGGCCCAGGGAAATGCTCCCAAGCATCACTGTTTCCACACAGCAGCCACTATAGCAATTCCAGCCTCTTGCCCATCCTGGACCATCTGAGACCCAGCCTCAGAGAATCAGGCCCTAGAGAGGCTCTGGCACCCAGACAGGATGAGCAAATCGCCCTTTGGGAGATTCCTGCCGAGTGCAGCCACGTGGCCCCTGGGGCCTCTTTTCCAGGCTGTCATCCCTAGGAGGCCCTATCTGTACAAACACTCAAGGTTCGCTCATCTCCCCACCCTCACAGGGCCACTTCCCCCTCTTCCCACAAGACAATGTCGAAGCACTTTAGAGATTAAATGACAACGGTATCTAGAGCGCGATCACCTCGCCTCAGCCGGAGGCTTCTTCACCCTCTTCCTCCTCCGCCTACCATCATAGCTCCCACCCCAAAGATGGCTTCCCAATAGGCTGAGGGAAGGAGGGACGCAGTCCTGGGGGGACCTTCTCACTAGGGAGCACTATCGTCTGAGATGTGAAGACAGTGCAGATGTGAGAGTCATCCCGCCCAGAGAAGTGATTGAAACCTCCTGGTGACAGGTATCTTCCCTACACTGCCCCCTGCTTGGCTGGTCTGTAACGTGGAGGGGGCCTGGGACTAAACAACAGTAGTACCCTTTCTCCCCCCAAAGCCGCATTAGCCAAAGGGGAGTTGGGTATGGGATCTGGTGGTATACAGGAGACTGGGGGACTAGAATGGATGCACCATCCTAGAAAGGGGGGGCTTTGTCTTTGGACCCCAGTAGCTTCTCTGGGCCTGACTCAATGCAAATGAGAGGGAGAGGTGAAAGGAGGAAGTAGAAAGAGAAAGCCTCAGAAAACACCTGAGTCAGAGCAGAACCTGAATCAAAGGATATTCAAGGTCCTGAGTTCAGTCCCCAACTGCCCCAAAACAAACAGAGAAGAAATGGAATCCAGAGACAATGCAAGCTCCTCAGGGCATCACAGAGGCATCTTAGAACTGCTGAGGACTCAAGAAGAGCACCCCCAGCCCAGCCAGACTGAGAAGCAAGACTAGGAGGCAAGAGGGCAGCTGCCAGTCCAGAAGCCAAGTTCACTCCCTCCTGTCAGCCACCCTACCATCCCTTCTGCTTTCGGTCTCCTGCTGGGTAGAATGGGAGGGACCAGAACATCTCGGAGACATTCCCAGACTGACACGCTGTGCTGATGCCTTCTTTACTTTTCTTGTTGCTGAGACAACACCTAACACCCCAAGTTAAGGGAGGAAAGGCTCATTGAGCTCATAGTCTGTGGAGGTTTCAGCTCATAGCTGGCTGGCTCCAAGGCAGGGTGGCATGGCAGAGGGCAGCACAGAGGAGAAACACTCCTTGATAAAACAGGGCAGGCAGAAGGCAGCAAGATGCATGCAGCAAACAGCCACCCTCCTCTGTCCCCTATGTCCTGCCCAGGCTGCCCACCCATAGGGCAGGTAGCACTCACACTCTATCCTAGCATTGCATCCTTGATCTCAGCAACATGCACACTAGATCCAGTCACCTCAGAAAAGCCCTACCTGAGCCAGGCGTAGTGGAGCAGGCCTGTAATCCCAGCACTGGGGAGGCTGAGGCAGGAGGATTGTTGTGATTTCGAGACCAGCCTGAGCTACAAAATGAGCTTAAGGCCAGCCTGAATGCATAGTGAGTCCCTGTCTCAAAAAGACAAAAAAAAAAAAAAAAAAAAAAAAGAAAGAAAGAAAGAAAAGCCCTACCTGTGACTGTATGAGGCTTTAGGGGGACACTAGACACAAGCTAGAACACTGGGTCTCATCTGTAGACAACTGACCAGCTCCCTGCTCGGGACAAAATGTTTTGAGGGTGCTCAGGAGGCAAGCAAAAGAGTGTGCTGCTCATCTAGAAAGTTCCAGGAGGAAGGCTGAGACACCAGAACACAAACAGGAACCAAGAACAAAGCTCAAGGAATGTGGAAGGGCAACGGGCCAGGGAGACACCTTCCCTCCCCACTTCCACTCTGAGCACCAAGTCTAAAAGGAGTCCTCCTAAGTAACCCCATCGGGCTGGGGAGATAGCTCAGCGGCATAAGCACCTAGCCTGACAAGCACAATGTCCCAAGTTCAATTCCCACTACCGCATACTGTGCTGACCCTATATCTGAAAATAACAAATAAGCAAATAAATAAACAAACAAACAAATTAAGTAACACCATCTTGTTACTTCTTATATTTCTCTCTCGATGCACTCCCTGATTTTAGTTATTTATACAGCAACCACTTATTACCAGACAAGGCACTGTCCTAAGTGCTTTATGAATATTCATTCCTTCATTGACACGACAACCCTATGACAAAAGCTACCATTAATCCATTTCATAGATGAGAAAATCAAGGCACAGATCCAGGATCAGCACAGCCTCCATCAACACAGCCAGGATTCAAAGGCGCACGCGTCCTGAAGGTGAGCCTTCGGTGTGTTTCGGTCAAAGGCATAGTAGGTGCCCAATAAATGCACTGAATCTACAGATGGATGAAAGGGTGTTGGATGCCAGTAACAGGCTCAAGATGCCCCTAAAGAGACCATTGGGACCTGGCAGGTAGCCAAGAAGTCAAAAACAGCTTCCCTCTGCCTGGCTGTTCTGCCCCAGGCCTGGGGTTTCCCTGCACCCTGAGCTCCAAAGAATCCCGAAGGATCCTAAAGGCAGGGCTCAAACCCTCTCTTGGGTTCATGGGAACAAGTGCCCCTACCTCGCTGGGTCTTTCCCTCCCCCTCTGCCTCTGTGGTTGGAGACTCCAATTAATTACGCCATGTAATTAGATAAAGAATATTCATTTTTCATTAATGACAGTAAACTCTTGCTCTGTGGCTGAGCTCCTCATGTTTTAATTAAGCGGGGCTCCTGAAAGCCACGTGGCTGCTGTGCGAGTGCTCCCTCCTATAATGAACAGTCACTTCGAATTTTAAGAAGTGAAGGATTCCTTCCCCAAGTTAATTACCTCAAAATTAGCTTAATCACAGCTCATTTAAACTTATCTAAACAACAGCGCAAGGAGTTCCAGGAAACAGAGGTTCTGACTTTGCTTGTTAGAGTCAGAAAACAAAAGTAATAATGACATCTAGGTCCCCCCTCCCCCGCAGTGGGTACTAGTGACCCACCTGCCAATTCATTGGCTGAAGCTTGCTGTGTGCTGAAATGTCCCCAGAGTCCCAGGATTGAACCAGGGGCAGAAGCGTTTGGCCTCTGCTGGGGACCAGTGGGCCTGGGGCTGTGGGGTACTATAACCTCTCCTGCCTGCTCCTGGAGAGCACAGGGCTGCCCAGCCCCAGGCCTTAACTCTCTTCCATCCCAAGACTCTAGGCCCCTTTGCACTGCCCGTGTGCTGTTAGGTCAAGCTTGGGGCTGTGACCAGGCAGCCCCTCCCCACCAGGCACACACATACCAGAGTGTATGTGAGAGGGGGATGCCAGGTGAGAAAGAGGCCTGGGCTCTGCCTGGGCTATGAGGTCCAAGAATTCCATCTGCAACACTCCAAGCACAATGCCTGGCACACTGTGGACACTTGATATGCACCAGCTGAAGGGAGAAATCCACAACTGTCACTGCCTGGGACAGGAGGCAGAGCTGGGATCTATGGAGAAATTGCCTGACTTTAGCTCCCTGCAGTGAAGGACTCTTCTAGTAGAGCAAGCTCAGTCTGCCCTCAAGGAGAACTCACGGTGCCTCACTGTGCGGTGTATGCGCACCAGCTATCAGGCTCAATCCCTTGCACCTAGTCTCTTCCATCCTCCCAGCAGCCCTGACCCACCACACCATTAGCCATCCTTATGTCACAGTGGAAAACTGAGGTAGTAAGGGGCAGGCTCAGACTAGACATGGTGGTGCACGCTTGTAATCCCAGCACTGGGGAGACTGAAAACAGGAGGATCACTACGAGTCCAAGCTACATAGTGAGACCCTGTACCAAATACATAAAAATATAATATAATATAATATAATTAATATAACATAAAGACAAATGACAGGCCTTACGCCTAAATAGTCAGGCTCCTCCCCAGGAAGGAGGCTATGTAGAGGCTGATGAAAGCCTTGCTTTGGAAGGGAAAACGGGAGACTGAGCCACTCACAGACCACGCCCCATTCTGTTGTAGGCTGGAAAGGGTTGGGGCACACGGTATTTCCACCTGCCTCCAGCGAACACTGCTTAATCCCACTGCAGTTTGGAATGGAGAGACTGAGCCAGCCCTGCCGTGGCACCCCGCCCACAGGGCCTGGGCAGCCAGCAGGAGGCTGTGGTCAATACTCCCGTACACCAGCCAGGCCCCCTATGTGACGGAGGCTGTGAGATTATTTGTCTGCCTCCTCTGTTCCACATAACTGGCTTTCCTTTGCCAATTGCTGGGTGGGGTGGGAACGCCTGGTAACCCTGGAAGGTGGCAAGCCATCATAAAAGGCTTCCAAAACTAAGAGGCGCCTCCCTGGTACAGAGATAAATAGCTCTGGGGCCCAGCGCTCCCTATCCCTTCTGCTCACTCCCAGGTCACTCTGGTTCTGCGAAGGACCCTGCAGCTCCTGGCAAGGGCCCAGAATGTCCCAGCTATTACCTGGCCCCTCCTCCAATCCTCCTCACAGGAAAGGTGGCACCATAGCCCAGACACTGTGTAATTTCGGCTGTCACTGCCCTAATTACACCCCACCGTCCTCCCGCCAGAACCGTGCACCCCGCATTGCCTACATAATGGGCTTTTTTTAAAAAAAAAAAAAAAAAAGACACTCTCTCCTTTCCACAGCTGCCTTTTGAAGGCGAACAATCTCACACAATGTCACTTAATGACAGCGCTGCCTCCATCTCAGCAATTCCCAGCCCCCAGCCCCTCGCCGGCCCCCTCCCTCCTTGATAATCATCATAATTGTCATAATCACCCTAGAGTTAAGAGAAGGTACATGGGACATTTCTATCAATTATGAAGTAACCTAATAAAAGGTCAGGGTGGTCTGCGTGAGCTGCACAAGGGCGGAAAGAGGCACATAGTCACCCCTGAGCCAGAGCAGAGCACATGCGCACTTCCCCCACAGTGCACACACCACACAAGTGCACATGTGCCCGGCTGCACAGGGCACGAATGCACAGAGACAAAGGCAATTTCCTCAGAACAAAAAGCCAGGTTCAAGTGCTTGGGAAATCCCACCCACTCCAAACCCTGAAAAATCACAGAAAGGCTTCTTCTCCAGCCAAAGCACAATACAGGGAGTCTCACAGCAGTGGCCATAACTATTAGTAAAAGAGGCCCCTGAATCTGAGTCTCTGCTCAGTCCCTTATGGCTCCCTAGTTAATCTCTCAATGCTTCAGCATACCCATGTGGAAAATGGGTTAGCCAACCAACCCCACTATGCAAACCAAATGTTAGGGCCAGCGATAGAGCTCAGTGGACTAAGCGCTTGCTTAGGCAAGTAGGGGGGCCGGGGTTCAATGCCTGGCACCACATGCCATGCCAGCCCTGCCCCTGGGTGCGCTGAGCCAGTGATGCAGTCTGAGCACGGTGGTGCACACCTGTGATCCCAGCACTAGGGAGGCAGAAATCAGGAGGATCCATTACAAGTCCCAGCTTCATAGTGAGACCCTGCACACACACAGAAAACAAATACCTTAAAAAAAAAATGTTGTGACCTCCTTATTTGAAATAATCTCTATCCTAACAGGTTCATTTGTGGCCTTCACAGCATTTACAACAACCTGGAAATATGAATGCTTTGTAAATATATATGTATGCAATGTATAGATACATACCCCACATAGATACAGATACAGTCATTTAATACGTATCCCCTACCAGGCAGCTATCAAATCTGTCTATGAGGGAAGCTTTATTCACATCTGAATATGAGAGGTTCAAGAACAAAACCTACAGAGATAAACTTGCTGAGTTAAAATCCTGATATTGTCACATACCAGCTGTATGACCTTGGGTAAATGACTCAGTCTCGCTGGGCCTCCATTTACAACATCTGTTAAGCATGAGTTACCGTGGTTCCTGGCCCTCTTTGTCCCAGGGGGATATGGTCCACGAGAGCAGATGAATGCCTAAAACCACAAATAGTACCAGACCTCATACATTGTATTTTTGTCCTGTGTTCCCTCAAATACTGCCATACAGTCTGAGTTCATCTGTCCATGCTTGTGCTGGGTGCCTCCTTCGCACCAGTGTTCTTGCTCTTTGGGGCCACTGTTAAGTAAATAAATAAGCATCGCTTGAACACAAGAGCTTTGACACCATAGCAGTAGAGAGAGTTGCTAAGTGACTACTGGCTGGTAACATATACGGTGTGGAAACACTGAACAAAGGGATGATTTGTATCATACACAAGGAGAAAGGACAGAGAGAACAGCACACAATTCAAACCTTTGACCTTGGGTAACAGAATCTGGAAAATGAGGTCGTAGGTAAGAAGAGACCACTGTACACATAAGGTGCACATAGGGCCTGTGGTGAGCACTCTGGGTACAGCACTATGCACACCCTCAAATAGCATGTGACCCTGCAGACACAGCTGGTACTGGCCATGTGGATAACACACATATAGCTCCTAGTGTAATAAGGTGGCAGGCAGGGATTCTGTTATCGTGTTCATTACCACTATTACCACTGTTACGACAGGCACGGCTGTCACCCACCCTCGTTCCTTGGAGGCTGCTGGTCTCCATTGCCAAGCTGAGGAGCTGGGCCAGAGGTGGCTGCCACAAGTCTGACCCCTGTGGCAGTCAGACCTACCCAGTTCTCCTGACTTTTGCTATTCCTTTCCACAGAGGCCCCGCCCCAGCAGCTGGCTCCAAGGTGTTTAATAAACACATGTCCCTCCCACACACACCTGCCCCTCGGACTGTGAAAGCCCAGAGTCAAATCTGCTTTTGATGTGTTGGGGCCTCCCAGGAGCTGGGCTCTGCAATCAGAGGCTGAGCCATCTGCCACCAGCCTGGGGCTGTCGGGAGGAAGCCTGAGCCATCTCCAAGCAGACAACAGGGTGTGAAAGGGCACTGCGCTCCTGCCATTCGAGAGGCTGCTGTCTCTCCAGCGAGGCTGAGATGGGAGCAGGGCATGGCCATTTCGGGCCCCATCTGTCCACTGCCACCTGCAATCCCCTGGCAGGCCCTGAACCCATCTCTGTGGGCCGGAGCTGGCGGCACCATGCTGGAAGGCACCACAGGACTGGAGACCCTGGGAGAGGCCAAGCCCATGCAGAAGGGAGCACAGCTTTGGCCAGAGTCTTGTGCCAGAACAGGAAAGTTCAAATGGGGTGGAACAACACACAGGCCCCACCCAGGCCAAACTAATAAATCAGCCCAATGCAGGCAATGTCAAGGTAGGATGCTGAGGTCATGAACTGCCTGTGCCAACTTCCTTATATATTTGCACAGCTCATGTTAAATCTGTCTCTACCACACATTGCAAAATAAGTTTTAATACTTTGAAGCGGTGACAGGACTTACACAGGCAGGGTATGCAGCGGCTAGGGTCCTAGACTCTGGAGCCAGGCTGTTGGATTTAAACCCTTGCTTGGGTGAGGCACATGACCTCTCTGTGCTGTGGTTTCCTCATCTTTCAGCTGGAACTGAAAATGCAAGCCCCTGCTGCAGGGGCTGGGGAGGGTGCAGGGGGATAGTAATAAAGCAAGTGCTAGCCAGGCATGGCCTAGCCAGGGCTGGCGGCACATGCCTGTTACCCCAGCACTCCTGGAAGCTGGGGCTGGAGGATCACTGTGAGCTTGAGGCCAGTCTAGGGTACACATTGAGTGCAAGGCCAACCCGCCCAGTGAGACCCTATCTCAGAAAACCAATAATAATAATAATAATAATAATAATGTACTTAGAACAAAACTTATCAAAGACTATAATGTCATTATGAATATGTTTTGCAGAATTAAAATGTCTGCTTTCTAGGCATTTGGATTATGACGTTCTAGAAAAGCTCATTGGAGATGGATATTTTGCCCTTGCCAGAACTCTCAACCTGTGCTCAGATTTGCCCAGGAGTGATCCCCTATGACATGGGCCGCAGGGAGATGTGCTGTCCCTCCCTGCACAGCACCACAGCCCTCTGAAGCCAGCAGTGGCCCTACCAGGGACTGGATGTGAGGGGCTGGGGAAAGGAACCCTGCACCCTGGTGAGCACCCAGTCGCAGGGGATGCAGAGACAGGACTGCGTTCCTCCTGGACATCCTCCAAGCCAGCAGGCCCCCTGAGTGGGGACCAGTGGGGGCTTGGTGGAGATGTTTGCCAGAAGGAAGCCAGAGAGCAGCAGGAAGGGAAGCGGGCTCAGAGGGCCCACATGGCGGTGCTGCAGTGAGTCCCTCCTAGCTGGAGCCAGGTTGGATGGGGACAGTAGAGGCTGTGCCAGGCACCTGCTGAAGGAGAGAAGCTGTGGGCTGGGGCGGGGGAGGGGGGGGCTCTGTGCTCCGTCTTCCTCCTCCGTGCCCTTTGGAGAAACAAATGCAACCCAGGAGACTTAGCTCTGTCTTCTAGTGCAGGGAAAGTCAGTCTCACAGTCACTCTTGGATTGGCATAGTAATTAAGCACTCAGAGGCAGAGGAACATCTCCCGGAGCCATCACGGGTTGCCTGTGCAGGCAACCGTGTCTGGGAATTGCACTTCCCTGCCTGCCACAAAGCTGCGGCTGCCCACCCCAGCCTCATATGCTCCCAGAAAACTGATCCTACACCCTCTCCATTCTGTGGCCTCAGGTACCCTGAGGAGGCACCTCACCCTGCCAGGGACAGAGGGGTTGGGAAAGGTGTCCAGCTCCCTCCTGAGATATTAGATATTGTTCCCTGTAACCCCCAGAGCTGAAGGGCCAGTTGTCTGTCATGTCAGAGCAAATAAGGCAGTTTTCCAAAGAGAAAAGCAAGACACAGATGTCAAGACAGGCAGTGGAAGAAAGACCGACAGGAGAGCAGCTCTGGTGGATCTCTAGCTGTCAATTCAGGTCCTTCCCGAGGACCAGACGGTCCCTCTAGGGCGTACACCACATTCTTCAAGTCAAGTTCCCTTCGTGATTCCTGATTTTCAAGGGTTCTCTACTCCTTCACGGGCTTTATTAACTAGCAAGTCCTCTCTGACACCCTAAATTTTACATTCTGTCTCTAATGCACTAACAATGTGAATGCCAGAGTCATACCAAGCCCATTTTCAGAAACAAAATGTGAAAGGACTGGGGAGTGTTTCTTAAGCAATCAGTGTGGATTCCTCTGCCCTTGCAGCCCAATCTTACCTTGATAGTACATTCAAAGAAAAGTCTGGTGCCCAAAAGCAATTAAAAAAGAATTCCAGATCTTTGCTTGAATCTCTCAAAGCATTGCCAAAGGGATCCAGCTCAAGCTCTACCACCCACTCCTAAGACCCCTTTCTTCTTTTCTCTTCCCTTCCCCAGAGTCTCCCAGCCTCCAACTCTGCACATTCTGGCCCAGCTCTCAGCCCACCCCCTTCCACAGCAATTCATTAGGTAAATGTTCATAGCTTTGGGCTTTTTTCTCTCTTTTCTCTAGGGCCCTGGAGCAGCTAGACCCTCCTCCACTCCTCTTCTATCCTTGGGTTCTGTCTCTTAAAACCAGGCTGGTAAAGACAGAAAGATCCTTAGAGGGTAGGCAAGGGGGGAGACAGGGACATGCACACAAAAGTCCCCTAATGGGAGGACCTGGGAGGGGCAGAGCAATAGGCCAACTGTGTCTCAAGCTCTGGAGCAGCTCATGAAGGTTTGATTTCTCTGCACTTGAGGCAGATGCAAAGCCCCCGACTCCCTTCCACCCCACACCCCGCCACACCACCAATCCTGACCTCTGGAGATCCAGGAACCCTACCTTTGCTGCCACGCACACAAGATCAAGTCTTTACACTCTCAGGCTCTCTGCAGCCAGCTGGCCACCAGTCTAGAAGGTTCGTCCAGATCATTTCTGAAGCCACTTTCATGATCTCTGCTCAGAGCACCTGTGTGCTCCCTGAGCCACAGTCATCCACCTGGACCCTTCTTGCAAGTGCCATCTAAAATTCCAGGCTACAAATTCCCTGCCATCCCCTGCCTGTACACACACACACACACAAACACACACACACACACACTGGAGAATGACCTTCCCTCTCCAAGAGCACCATTTTCACTTTTCTCCTCCAGAGACGGCCCTGCCCACTGGACACCTCACAAGCCCCTGCTTAACACCCAAGCCCCTGCACAGCCCTGACTCAAGCCCTTCAGCACCACGCATTGCGATGAGAGGCTGTGCTTGGGTGCTTCCCTCCCACAATACACCTGGATCTGTATGGTTCTAATCCCAATCCACATGCGAGGAGAGCCCAAGCGTCTGTGGACACATGGAGATGTTCTGGGGCACATCACTGTAACTATAAGACCTCCGGAGAAAACATATGGTCCATCCAGATTTTAAGAGTACTTAAGAAAGCAAATGAGAGAGAGAGAGAGAGAGAGAGAGAGAGAGAGAGAGAGAGAGAGAGAGAGAGAGAGAGAGAGAGAGAGAAAAGAAAGAAAGAAAGAAAGAAAGAAAGAAAGAAAGAAAGAAAGAAAGAAAGAAAGAAAGAAAGAAAGAAAGAAAGGAAGGAAGGAAGGAAGGAAGAAAGGCCTATAATCCCAGTTACTTGAGAGACTCAGGCAGGAAGACTGAGTTCGATGCCAGCCTTGACAACACAGTAAGGCCCCACTTCAAAAAAAGAAGCAGGTGTGCGGTGCACACCAGTAATCCCAGAACTCTGGGAAGCTGAGGCATGTTGACTGCAAGTTTGAGCCCAGGCAAAGCAATTTAGTGACTTAGTGAGACCCTGCCTGAGAGAATGAAAAGGGGCTGGCTAGATAGCTCAGCAAACTAAAGCACCTGCTTAGGCAGGTGCAGGGAGTGGGGTTCGAGCCCTCCTGTGCCGTGCCAGCCCTGCCCCTGGGGCACACTGAGACAGCGATTGAGACTGGGCGTAGTGGGAGGCTGAAACCAGGAGGATCACTGAGTCTAGTCTGTGTAGTGAGACTCTATAGACCCTATACTACATACATTTTTAAAAAATAAGAAGAAGAAGGTCTGGAGATATATTTTAATCCAAAGACCCAGGTTGAATTTCCAATATTGAAAAAACAAAGAATCATTAACAATTAACCTAATCACTTTTTTGGAAAAGACTCATGTGAGTATGTGTACATATGTAAGTATATAACTAAGTGGGCAGATTGTGTGTGTGTGTGTGTGTGTGTGTGTGTGTGTGTGTGTGCACGCACACACACAGAGAATAACCTGGAAGAACATAATCAACTCCAGAAGATAATATAAAGAGACAGAGAGAAAGAAAATTTTTACTTTTGACTTTATGCTTCTTTAGTGTTTGAATGCATTACTGCAAGCACATATCACTTTTGTAATTTTTTCCCTTTAAAAAAAAGCATTCTATAGGGAGCCAGACAATTTGGCTTCACTCGTGTCTGCCACTAACCCCTTAGTCAAGTTCTTGACCCCCCTCTTGGCTGCAGTGCCCCCTTCCACATGGTCAGGGCTGGACCTTTCTGGTGCTTTTCCAAGGTTTCCAGGGGGCTGCACAAGTGAGAGGACTAGACTGCACTCTTCATCCCTATGTCACCCAAAGCTGGGCCGTTGGCTCATTTTGCATATTTAATTCCAGTGCTCCGTTGCGCTATTTAAAAACCACCACAGTGAGTAATGAGTGGGTGGGCTTGGGGTGGGAGTGCCAAGTGAGATTTATAAAAAAAATTGATGTTTAATTTAATTTAAAGAAGACACCTGTGCATTGCTGGTAGGCATGTAACATGGCAGAACCACTGTGGAAAAACAGCTTGCCAGGTCCCCAAAATTAAACATAGTCTTGTTGTATGACTCAGAATTGCCACTCCTAAGTATATAGCCGAAGGAATCAAAAACAGGGACACAAATACTTATACAAAAATAGCAGCACTAAGCACAACAGCCAGAAGGTAGAAACAACCCAAATGGCCATCAATGGATACATGCATAAACAAAATGTGGTTGGATTTTTTTACCTTGTTTATTTATTTATTTGGTACAGAGTCTCACTATACACCTTAGACTAGTGGTGATCCTCCTGTCTCAGCCTCCCCAGAGCTGGAATCACAGGTGTGCACCACCATGCCTGGTCTCAGTGGCCAGCACAATGGGTCCCAGGTTCCAGGGACTGTGCAGCGTGCAGCACTGGGGACTGAAATTGGGCCCTTGCACTTGCCAGGCAGGCACTTAGGCCACTGAGCTATTTCCCCAACCCAAAATATGGTTGTTTATGCAACAGAATTTTATCCAGCCATGAAAAGGAATGATGAACAGATATGTGCCATGTTGTGGTTGTACCCTGACCATTATGCCTAGTGAAAGAAGCCAGCCATGGGATGCCACATGGTGTATGATGTGGTTCACATGAAGTATCCCAAAGAGACAAACCCACAGAAACCCACTGCAGACCAGCGGTTCCCAGAGGCAAGGTGCAGGAACAAACATGGGGCAGCTACTCGGCAGGCAGGGTCTTCTGCAGTGACCGCAGTATAAGACAGGTGTATCAGAGGTACAACACTGTGTGTGCACTAAATGTCACTGAATTGTTCACTGTAAGTGGTGTGCTACGTGTCACATGGATTTCACCTTGATCCATGTTTAAAGGAAGGCAACCCGATGGCCAGGAGGGGGCCAAGCTGGAGCTGTACTTTGTACTAACAGTCACAGTGGGCAGGGACTGTGGAGAGATGCGGGGAAGAGACTAGGGGTGAGAGCACTGCTGGAAAGCAGAAGAAAGAAGGACACAGAGGCGGAAAGGAACGCGGTGGAGCACTCCCCAGAGAGCACCATGGAGAGCAGGCAACGCCCATACTACCAGCTTGGGCAGGCTTTGACCCAATCTCACAAGCAAAAGGCACAAACTTGACTGGTGCCTGATGTCAGGACTAGACTTTCCCCTGGAGTCTGGCCAGGGAGAACCCGCTGCTCAGTCTCGGGCCAGGGTCAGAAGCCCAGTGCACGTCTTCCTCTCAAGGAATCTGCCTAGGATGGCACGAGGTGCTAGGGGTTTGCCCTGCAGCATGAGAAATAAACGGCATCTGCCTGTGTGGCTTCTAGTAGCACCAGCACATGCATGGTTGGCCCTCGTCACGGCCCAAAGCACAGTCAGGGGAACTGAACCCTCTGAGAGCAAGAGATTTCTACAGGAAGAAACAAGCAGTTCCTTGAAGGACCCTCCTGGGTACCTACACACCCCTTCTTGGAAAGAGAAAGGATGCCCAGTGAACAGAGAGGACAACCAGGCCTGAGGGGTCTGTACTTATAGTAGGAAAAAGCAGGGAAGGGTGGCACAAGAGCTGGGGGGCCCACAGCTGGGTAGCAACTGATCTTCGCTCTAACAGTCACAAGGAGCTCCCTGATTCCCTGGATACACCGCGTTCCAGTGTTAGGCTATGTGACCCTGGGCTATTCACTCCATCTCTCAGAGTCTCTATTCTCACCTATAAGACATAGTTAACAATAGTACTTACCTTTTAGGACAGTTGTGAGGCTTAAAAGAAAGGATGTACACTAAGTTCTTACCGTAGAGTGAGGCCCGCAGCAAGAGATCGGTACAGATGAACTATTAGTGCTACTGTTGGTAGCATTGCTTCTGCCCACACTGACTTCTTCCGAACTTCTGGCTTCACAAAGTCACAGGCTAGAAGGAGCTTGAATGAAGGAGCTGAGAGTTTAAGAGGCTTCATCAAGGCCACACAACTAGTAAGGGAATAAAGGAGGCTGCAGAAGCCACTCCTCCGCTGCAGCACTATCTCCCCCACAGCGCCCTCTGCGTCCTTCCTCATCTGCCCTCAGCCTAGCTGGGGATGGCACAGTTCTGCTTCGGTGTTTAGCTCCCTCGCCTGTGGGTGTGAAGAGGCAGGTATTTGTGTTTGTGTGCGCGTGTGGGTGGATGAGCACAGACTCGGGAGTTGGTGGGACACTTGGTGTGTGTGTGGGTCTCGGTGCACACTGAGGTGTGTGCTGTGTCCACGTGTGTCTCCACATGTCCTTGCATGGTACAGAGGCGAGTGTGCACGCGTGTCTGCTTGCACACGGGAAAGTGTGGAGGCCAGCAGGCATCTGTGCATGTAGATATGCACACAGCAGCTTCCTCCCCATGTCGTGGTGCGATTGTCCTTCTCATCCAAATATTTACACAGCAGTGCACACAGTAGGTTTCAAAGTACTACAAGTGGAGTGGATGAGAATAAGGCTTGTGTCCCTTTAGGAGGGAAAGGAAGATTTCTACCTGTTCAGCAGACGGTGCCTCAGGGCTCAGGAGAGACAGGAGGGGCACTCGCTCCCTCAGGATCTCCCCCAGCTGGGCCTCCCCTGCCTTCCCTGAATCAGGCAGCAGCAACAGCTGGGTGAAGCCCTCCCCGCTGGCTGGAACAAGTGGAGGTGCCCAGGGGCATGCCCCCAGCCTGGGGTGGCTGCTTAGGCGACAGTAAAGGAAACAAAAGATGAAATACATCAGCCATTGGCAGCTGTAGAAAGAGCAAAATTGCTCAGCAGAAAGCCCTGCGCTATCCATCATCCGGCCCTTCTCCCCTTCAGCTGCGGAGGCAAGAGGGTTTTTAATACCCTCCAATTCATTTGCATTTGCGCAGCCACTCTTTTATGGTAGCAGAAGTTGCCAAGAAGATCTGAGTGGTTCTTTAAAAGACGTTGATAAACCATTTCCACCAGGGAATAAAAGTGTTTTTTTTTTTTTAGGGGAAAAGGGAAAAGAAAGTTTTCCAAAATAATACATTCTGCCTGCAGAGTGACAGGTAAGTGATTCAGCAGATGTATTGGACCCATAAAACTGAGCGAGGAGTTTGACCCAAAAGTGCTCTTGCGCCAGTGAGATGAGCAGCTCATTTTGCAGCTGAGCTGAGACTCTGAGAAGAGCTTCTGCAGAGGCAGTTTGCAAGCCAGATGTGGCCAGGACGTGGGGCCTCGGAACACGACACACCATCAAAGCTGCTGAGCCCCGAAGGCACTTTTGCAGGCACAGCCCTCAGCTGGCTTTGCATGTGCAGCAGCACAGAGTCCTGCAGAGTGTGGACAGCGCCCAGTCTCGTACACACTTGGCCAGGCTCCTCTCCCCACGGCTGTGCCACTGAAACACAGCTGCACTTTCTGGGCAGGCCCCTTGTGCAGTCTGGGCTGGGATTTCTGCACCTCCTTGTAACAGAAAATGAAATCAAGATTCAGAGAGGTGTGGCTGGGAAGACAGTTTAGCAGTCTACGTGCCTGCCTGGCAAGAGGAAGGGCCAGGACTCCAGCCCCCATACCACAAGCTGGGCCAGTAGCACTAGGGAGGCTGAGACAGGAGGATCACTAGGAGTCCAAGCTGCATAGCAATACCCTATACCAAATAAATAAATATTTTTTTAAAAAGACTCAGAGAGGTTGAATAACTTACTCAAAGTTAGAGTGAGGATGCAATTCCAGAGCTATTCCTGTTCAAGGAGTATAGGTTGTGGCAGATGTCATAGTTCTGACCCACTCCCCTAGTGACAAATACTCCTAGAGAACTAAAGCATCCTGTCCTATGAACTCCTTTCCCTATGCATTCCCCAAACCTGGCCTATGATCTGCTCCTATCCACAAGCTCGTGTATCCCTCCCATATTCCAGGGCAACACTACTCCCCTCTCTCCTTCTCCCTCATCGATCACTCACCAGGCCCTAGTCCGGCTGCCTCCTCTGGCCCCCTTCCTTCCCAGGCAGGTAGCACCCCCACCCCCCAGGAAGCCCCACATACTCTCATTCCCATTGTCCCCTCTGGAAGGTGCCAGGACCAGTAGCTTCCCACCCAGGCAAACCCAGGCCCTAGAATGGGATCCTCGCCATTCTCCCTGTCCATGGATTAGAAAACAGAGAGGGGCCTGCACTCTGACACCTACTAGCTTGTCTATGTGGACAAACAGTTTCCTTTTATTTTTATTTAGGACAGGGTGTACAGGGTCTCACTGCATAGACTGAACTCATGGTGATCCTCCTGCTCACAGCCTCCCAAGTGCTGGGATTACAGGCACCAGTGCATCCCACCACACCCAGTCTCAATGGCCTCTCAATGAGCCTGGGGGCGTGGGCGGGGCCGGCATGGCAGGCCAGGGGATCCAGCCCCTTCCTCTGCCTGCTTAGGCGATTTAATCCGCTGAGCTATTTGGCCAGCCAAACAGCTTCCTTTTAAGGCCTAAATTTCCTCCTGTAAAACACCCCTCCCCCACCTGCCAACCAGAGAGGCCAGAGGTAGATAAGAGTGGTTGTGCTTTTGAGTATAACAGCAGGACAGACAATTATAAGATAATTAAAATCATCTGATAAGGTCATGGAAGAGAAATGGATGAAACAAAAGGGACACAAAAGAGGGAGCAATTAGGTAATTAATAATGACAGCTACTGCTTATTGATTATCTATAATGTACTAAACATTTTAGTTATACGAGTTCATTTAACCTTCTAAGACACAATTATCCTACTTCTAGATTAGAAATCAGAGGTTTAAAAAAGCAAAATTAGTTTCCCAAGATACAGCCAGAATGCTCTCGACGTTTCCAGGCCTCATCTTCTTCCCCTGCTCACAAGGTACTCCCACCGTGGCCCCCTTCCAGTAGTGTTGACCTCAGTTTCCCCATCAACCCAGAAAAAGATTAGCTTTGGAAAATCTCTCCGTGGCCTTCATTGGCTCATCTGCAAAATGAGAATAATGCTACAACCTGTCACAAAGTGTTTTCCTAAGGACCAAAGGAGGTGACAAGCAAAAACATTTAAAAGCAGTGCCTACCTAGCACAGTCAGAGCTATCTGGGTGATGCAGCATACTTCCAAATGTTATTTTTATTATGTCCAAGGGGACCATCTTGCCATGAGCTTGTATATATCCAGTGGTGAGGCTGAGAGCTGCCTGTACCTATCTGGTTCTGTTTATACTGTAGCCTCTGACCCTTCCCACCCAGCCAGCTCTCCCCCAAACACAGCTTTGAGCCCCTCTAGAGGCCAGAGGGAAAAGGGGGAGAGCTATCTCACCAAGGGCCCAGGGGAGAGGGGAAAGGTACGCTTGCAGCTCGTGAGCCAGAGCCCTCCTGCTTCCATGAGTGCTGAGTGCTGGCTGGGCATCACCCGCCAGCCAAGAGACTCCTGCGGGAAACTGCCCATTCCCGGTGAATTTCAATGAGGACCACTTTCTGCCAGGAGGAGGAAAGCCATCGCTTAAAAAGCAAAGGCTGCTTTTGCTTGGCAGAAAGGAAGAAATGCTACCTGGGGAGGAAGAGCGAAGACAGGGGTGCAGCAGGCTCTGTGCAACAAATAACCAGGCAGTGACCGACAAGCAATGGGACGGAGATCTGTACAGAGGGTGTAGGAGGGAAGGAGAGGGGGATCCTAAACCCGGCACGGTGTCTACTAGGGCTCCCAGGGCAGACAGCGTGGAGATGGGGCTTGATAGGAGAGCAAGAGTTCAGTAGGCAGAGCAAAAGGCTAGAGTGGGGGATATTCCAGACAAGAGGGACTAGGACACAATGCACGTGACAGGCATGGTGGTCAGAAAATGCTGCATCATGGGGGTCAGAAAATGCTGCATCGTAAGATCTTGCTAGAACACTGGGGTGTGACGGCACGGAGCAAGAAAAATGTTGGGGCCACACTGGAAATGTCTGTGTCTGGGATGCTTTCTAAATGTGGATTTTCTTTTGTAAAGCACTGAAGGATTTCATAAGGGAGAATAGTATGATTCCCCTGTCTGTCTGAGGAAGCAGGCCTGTGAGTTCTAAGGCTTGTAAGAATACAGGCAGGAAAGAGTTAAGAGACTCCTGACATTTCAGGGCTGGAGGTAATGAGGATCAGCTTCAAGACTGCTGAAGTGAGACGGGGGTGGAAGCAAAGGATGCTGAAGATATTTCAACTTAGAAGCAGGGCAAATTAATACAGAGGAATGAAGAAGGGGATCAAGTACCCCCGTCCAGAAACAGTGTGGCCAACCAGATGGGTGGTATCTGAGGACTCTCCAAGGCCAACAGAGGCCTGGGGCTCTAGGCAGCTGGGACGTGGGACCCTAATCTGCCAAGAGGCGAGTCTAGGGACAAAACATACAGCCATCTTCTCCCACATCCAAGATGGCAAACACACATCATCCCATCTGCCAGCTCTGATGGATTGGCGGTGTCTACCTAAATTACTATTTGAGAAGGATTATAAAACTGTATCTGAGCCCAATAGGAAAGAAAGCTGTGATTTATTAGCAATGTCTGTCATGGGTGCTGGGTCGGGAGGGGTAGTACATGTGTCTCTTTGTTTTTCCTGTGCGTCATACTCAGATTCGCTGCTGAAAACTACAGCCAAGCCAGGTCACAGAGGCAGCAGCTGTACTCAGGAAATGCACAGTCACCTTGGAAGCCACAAAGCTGCCAGGGACAACGAGAGCGTGACTGTAATAATCCCCAAAAGTGCAGAGGTCACATCAAAGTAGAAACCATAGGACTATGCAAGAGTATATTCTGGATTCGAAAGTCTTCATTTGGGATCCAGGCATGAGCTATGAGAAGCCTCTAAGCCCCTCTAAATCATGCACAGATTATTCTAGGTGTGCACATTTTTATCAAAGAAGGGCTTTAGTTTTTGACACACTCTCAGAGAGATCCATGACCAAAAAAGAGATCGTCACTGCTATTCAAGTTGAAGGAAAGTAACAAGGTACAGCCGCATTCTGCTGGAGGAAGAAGCACCTGCATCCATCAGTAGGAAATGAACTGGAGTTAAAACCTGAACCACAGAGATGTCTGTCATGGGTGCCGAGTTAGGAGGGATAGTACACGGGTCTCTTCCTTGTTTCAGCAGTACAATCCACTAGACCTTAAAGATGTCCTCCCAGTCTGGGATGCAAACTTGGGGTTGCTTTGGAATAGAGGAGAGCTTGGAAATTCAGGAAATCACTTTCTTTTCTCAAAGCATCTTCCTAGACTCTCTAAGTCTCTCAAAGACGACCACGCCCCCACCAAACTCTAACCACTGCTCATGATGAAAGAAATTCAAAGGCTACCTATGATCCAATAACCAGGGAGGTTTGTAGGGCCCATGAAACTATGAAATTCATTCTTGTGCTGGGAGAATAGCAGGGGTGGTCACATCCCGAGGCACTGCCCGCCCCAAGAAGTGTAGCAGGTAGGGAAAATGCTCAGGATGTTATGTTAGGACCATGGGCTGGCAGATGCTTCTGCAAAGTGCCAGACTTCGGTTATTCCATCTGATGGGATCTGGGCGGAGGGGAGGAAACTGAATGCAGGCTCCTCGTTGGCAGCCCTGACTCTTGGCTGTGATACAAGAGAGCCCCATCTCTTCCCTCCACGTCTCTGTTGACACAAATTGGTGGGTGTGTTGCACATCATGTCTGCTCCACAAGTCTGTTGGCTCTAGGGACCAAGATTCTATCTGTCCCTACTGTCACATGGCAGAATGCTGGGCACATTAACAGATGAAGCCAGCAAATACTTACTGAATGAAAAGGTGGACAGGTGGGTGGTCAAACCACTGTGGTTGATTTCAGAGAAGAATTCTGAGGAAAAACTAAATTAAATGTTTCAGGATCAAGGCTTTAACTCAGTGGTGCAGCACCTGCTTGGCAAGTGTGAGGTCCTGAGTTCAATTCCTGGTACCTAAAAATAAATTTTAAAAAATCAAATATCTCATTAGCTTGATATTTGGAAGCCAAAGCAGCATCATAGTGAAAGAAACAGAATCTGGAGACATGGTTTGTTTAGTGTACAACCTTAGACAAAATATTTAACTTCTGTGACTTGTTTTATCCAAGTAGGAACAATAGTTCCTTCTCGTTAGAGTTGCTAAATTAAATGAACTAATGCATCTAAATAGCTTAGAATAGTGTTGCACTAGGTAATAAGCCAAAGAAGTTAAACAAATGTGGAGAGTTCAGGCATAAGGCAAAGGAATGCAGATGGTCACAAGAAGATTGAGAATAAGAATGGGGAGTGCCAGATGTAGTGGCACAAACCAATAATCCCAGCACTGGAGAGAAGCTGAGGCAGGAAGATTGTCAGGAGTTTGATACCAGCTTGGGTTGCATAGTGAGATCTTGGAGATGGACAGACAGACAGATGGATGGACAGATAGCAGACAGATGGACAGACAGACACAGAAACAGACAGCAACAGAAAGGCAGAGTGCTAGTAATTTGCCCACAGCATAAAGAGACCCAGTAGGCTCACTCACCAGGTGTGGACGACAGCATTTTTATTGTTTGTTGATTTGTATGTTTGTTTTTTGAACACAGGAGTGAGGGTAAGGATGGAGAGACATGAGCGGACTTCCAGGCATAACTGTGGGCATCTGAATAGAGGCATCCACTATGTGAGCCTGAGCTCAGGAGGGAGATTTTTCAACAGGCAAAACCTTGTTGTGGAAACTCAGTTCTGAAGAAACTCAGAAACTCCGTTCTGAAGAAATCACCCTCAGCTGGACACAGTGACACACACCTGCAACCTCAGCTACTAGGGAGCTAAGGCAGAAAGGTCACAAGCTTGAGGCCAGCCTGGGAGAGCCATCTCAGAGCAAAGTTTAGAAAGGGTTGAAATGTAGCTCAGGGCTAGAACATTTTCATAAGATGCATGAGGCCTTGGGTTCAATCCCAACTACCACAAAAGAAGAAAAAGACAGAAAAAGAGTGAGGGAGGGAGAAGGAGAGAAAGAGAGAGAGAGAGAGAGAGAGAGAGAGAGAGAGAGAGAGAGAGAAACACAGAGAGAGAGACAGAAAGACCGCTCCCAGAGCTTTTTCCTATTCAGCGTCCACACCAACACTGAGGGTTCTGAACTCAGGCCCCTGCTGTACCCTCCTCATTTTCTGCAAGGGTCAAGGGTACTGATCCACCAAGTGACATGCACAGGGCATCCCCCCCCCAAGGCTCTTAGAAAAAATTAAACCTTTGACCTTTGAAGTTGACTATGTAGAAAAGGAAATTGGTAAGCCAGGTGTGGTGGTACACATCTGTAACCCAGTCCTCAGGAGGCTGGGGCAGAAGGATCACTGAGAGTTCAAGGCCATTCTGGGCTACAAAGAGAGTTTAAGGCCAGCCTGAACTGCATAGCAATACCCTATCTCAAAAAGACAAAAAAATAATAATAATTAAAAAATAGGGCCAGTGAGATAGTTCGGCAGACTAAGCGCTTACTTAGGCAAGTGCAGGGACCGGGGATCAAACCCCAGTCCTGCATGCCACACCAGCCCTGCCCCCACATGTGCTGAGCCAGCCACCAAGTCCGAGCATGGTGGCACAGGCCTATAATCCCAGCACTGGGTAGGCTGAAAATAGGAGGATCACTACAAGTCCAGCTATGTAGTGAGACCTTGTGCCACATACATAAAATAAAAATTAAAAAGTAAATGGAAATTGGAACTACATCTTCAAACACCAAGTAGGTTTGCCAGGCTGGGACACTGGGTAACCCAGTGGGAAAAAGGAGCAGTGGGTCCCAAGATACCAGGATCTCATAGATAATTTTCCACTGCTTTTCCCAGCCCAGGTCTAATCAGGATACTGATGCAAAACATAGTACCCTGACCCCTATCACAAATTACCATGGTTACAACCCCTTAAAGACACAGACAGGACAAGGGAGATAGCTCCCCAATACAACTGCCTGCCTGGAAGCTCAAGGTCATGAGTTCAATTCCCAGTAACCCCCACCCCACGGCCCAAAGATAAAGATGCAGACTGACTTCTCTACCCCTCTGATTGTCTTGCCCATGGCAGGATGAATGTGCCAGAAGCAATGACTCTGATGTCCAGGCCAGCTCAGGGCAAGCAGAACCACGAGAACTTCTGCCCATAAGTCACATTCTGCCTGAATCTGTTACGAGTTAAAGTCCGTATCTCCTTGGACATATGCATGTCAACTGCCATTTTGTTCCCAGTGAGAGTGATGACACCACACAGTGGCAATCTTGATCTGTCTTTCTAGTCCCAGATGTCCCAAAATAAGTCCATTTCTTCTAAATTTATCAAAGTCTTGACAGACAGAAAAATGTCAAGCTGTCAAGTGAAACAGAGGCTCCACTTCAGTTTCCAAAATAAACATTCTAAAGAAGTTCTATCACAAGACTCAGGTTCAGGGTCTTGGCTTGGTCATCAGTGGCTGTGTGAATCTGAGAAGTCTTTTCACCCCTCACACACCTCTGACTGGGTCATCCTCTCTGCCTGCCCTTCCTCCAATGTTGACTGGCAGTGCTGCAAGTTGATTTGGCCCTTCCCCACTGGCATCTTGAACAGTGGCACCACTTGTTATAAATAAGTGAACAGGGCAGGGCGGGGAATGGGGAGGGGCTGACTGAGGCCTTTGGAGAGCTCATTAGAGTGAAAGGTTCCTTGTCAAGTGACTTCTGATCTTCAGCCCTGATTATTAAAGCAGTCACAAGCAGAAGGAGAGGGAAAAGAAGTGCTGAAGGAGATTTACTTCTATGGGGCAGGGATCATGATAGAGCCAATGGGAAGCAACAAATCCTTCTCTCCATCCTAAGTCGAACTTCAGTGGCCTGCTCACAGTGAGACAGGATTTCCAATGAGCAAACTGGAATCTTAAAGAGTTCAAAGTCTAGTTCCAGTTCTGCTGGAAGTAGAGCTTGGAGCTTTGAAGACCCAGCTAGGATGGGGGTGTGCAGAGGCTTTTTAACAACCAGAGTGGGTGGGAGTTGGGTAGAGTAAATAGCTTACTTGCAGAGAGGTCAGAACCACAGTGGGAAGCTTCCCGGGATCTGTCCGTGGTGCTGACAGCCTCTACCTATGCTGGCCCCAGACTGTGTTGTTCTCCACACCAGCTGGCATTCATGCCTCATCCTGTCAGAACTCAGCCAAATCCAGAGCCAGATGCCTGCCTTTTCCCGCCTGGCCATGGCTCTTCCAGTCTGCTCCAGTTCATGCCTGGCCTGCATTGGACTGAAATATCTTTGCCAGCTGCCTGCCCAGAATCATGCAGCTACACACACATATGGTCCATTTGCTCTGGCCCTTCCCAACCTAGCAGCCACTCAACACAGATGTAGATGGTGAATCAGCCACAAAGATGGACATTGGACCTTGGCAGGGCAACCAGGAAGCCAGGATGCAAGGTCAGAGGGAGGACAAACAGACCCACCCTTCCCCAGCCACCCTTCCTCATTGTATCATACTCAAAATGGCAAAGCAAGGCTTCCCAGTCAACAGAAACCCATTTCCACACATCAGCTACTGTATAAGACAGTGAAATGGTCACAGTAGGATAGGTGCAGCCCCTTTCCTATGCTCATCAAGCATCCTTGAATATATCATTGAACTTCCCTAGACTCAGGTTTCCCATCAGGGTTGCCACAGGACCCCCTAAGGAAACAGCCATGAAGAGAAGTAATAGAACGTGGAGTGAGGGGCGGTTACTTTTCCTCCTCAAGTCCTACTCAGGCTTTGTCAAAGAAATCCTGGAAGCTAGCTGGGGACAGAGAACGTACTAGTATTTGAATGTCCCAGTCCTGTGAGTTACTATCACCCAGTGTTACTATCACCATTCCACAGGAGAGGTTAAGTGACTTGGCTAAAGCCACACACCTGTGGGCCTGCCAGATAGCTCAGTGGACTAAAACGCCTGCTTAGGTAGATGCAGGGACTGGGGTTTGACCCCCAGCATGCCATGCTGGCCCCACCCCTAGGATGCGGTGAGACTCTGATTGAGACTAGGCATGGTGACGCATCCCTGTAATC
This sequence comes from Ctenomys sociabilis, assembly GCA_004027165.1. Lineage (NCBI taxonomy): Eukaryota > Metazoa > Chordata > Mammalia > Rodentia > Ctenomyidae > Ctenomys > Ctenomys sociabilis. The sequence continues at coordinate 89,628 of PVKA01003382.1, forward strand.
TCAGCAGTTGGGAGGCTGAAAACAAGAAGATCACTATGAGTCCTATCTGTGTAGTGAGACCCTATAGACCCTGTACTAAAACCATTCACACAGCTAAAGCGCCATGAAGCCAGGATCTGAATCTCATTCTGTGTGGCTCCTGAACCTGTGCATTCCAACCACTATTCTAACCAGCTTTTCTCTGATTTATTTGCTACAAGCATTTTGTTAGCACCAGATCTCGTTTCCAGAAACCTAGGAAAAAACCCACTTTAAGGGAAGGCCTCCACTCCCACCTAGTCCTCAGGCCAGACCTCCACAAATGAGGCAGGGCCTGCATTTATTTTCTTAGACAGCCTTGGCCCCTGTCTGCCCAACCATCTGGAACCTGGTGTTGGACTGGACAGTCTTCCTCACCACCCCTCTCTGAGCTTTGCTCCCTACCTTCTCCCTGTACTGAATCCCAGACACTCCCTTCCCAGAAACAGGAGTATGGCTGCAGAGTACGGTCTTTAACCTTACAGTGCACAGGAAGTGTAGAGCAGTATCTTGGGAAGGTACAGTCATGATCCACAGAGATCCTGAACCTACATAACTCTGTAACGTGGGGTCCAGAACTCTGAACACTTAAGAAGGCAATTCCCATGCAGGCAGCCCGTGCTGCCCTGGACCCGCAGTCCTGTGTCCTTTGCTCTGGGCTGGAAGGTGATCCTGAGCGTCGATCCCAAATATCACATCCTTGAATGGCAGGTATTACTCTCCCTGTTCGACATTACAGAGACTGTAGGTTGATCCTTTCCTTTCCTTATTTTACAGGTGAGAAAAATTGAGGCCAGGAACAAATGGTGACTCCTCCAAGATCAGATAAGTGATACCTGTGTCACCAGGGTGAGGGTCAGGACAGTCAAACCAGCACAATGCCCATGAGGCCTGGAGGTCTGGAGGGGGTAGAGGGAGGTGAAGCCACAGCAGCTGCAGATCACTTAGGCCATGGGACGAGTCAGAAGGGACTTCCACACTGATTTAGGAGGTAGTCCTCCCCCAGGACTCCTCAGCTGGGATGCCCTTTGTCACTTCCCCAAAGAAGCCTCCAAAATGATGATCGCAGCACGCGGCCCAGCCCATGCACATGCACAAAAGGAGAATCTCCCATTAAGAGCTCCCAGGCCGTCTGGCACAGCAGCTAAGAAGGCCTCCAGACCGGGCCTCGGGGGAGGGGATAGGACACCAGGTGGCACAGAGCAGTGCTCCTATGGCACACAGCAGAGGCGTTTGTGTACCACACTGAATTAGGGTTCAGAAAACACGTAGGTGCACCCATCACCCTCCCAGAGAAGCGTGGTGCCTCCCTGGGGCTCACTCAGTCCCTTCTTCATCCAGGGATTCCAGCACTATGGTCAGTAGTGCTTTCTGGGATGTTAGAAAGTTTCAATATTTGCTCTGTCCAAGACTCCAGCTACCTACCACATGTGACTGTTGAGCGAGTAAATGGCTAGTGAGACTAAAGAATTGTGGGCCAGGGAGATGGCTCAGTGGAATAAGTGCTTTCCTGGCCAAGTGCAAGGGCCTGAGTTCAACCCTCAGTTCTGCCAAAAAATAAATAATTGTTTTTTTTTCTTTAGTAAATATCAAAATGTCAACACCTCTCTTTTTTTTTTTTTTTTTTTTTTTTGGTCTCTTTGAGACAGGGTCTCATTATGCAGTTCAGGCTGGCATTAAGCTCACTTTGTAGCTCAGGCTGGTCTCGAACTCACAACAATCCTCCTGTCTCAGCCTCCTGAGTGCTGGGATTATAGGCATGCACCACCATGCCCAGCTTTTTTTTTTTTGTAACACCACTCTTTTCTGTATCCATTTATAGAACGAGTAAACTGAGGACTAGATAGGCCAAGTAATTTGCTGGAGATCACCCCACGCTGTAGGTAGGCGTGAGAGTTGAACTCCAGCAGCCTGGGTCCAGGGTCTCTTCCTAGCTTCTGTACTGAGCCCCATGGGTGCTGTCACGCCACACTCCTGGCTCCCCATGGGGGCACGTTACAGCACACACCCGAGCACACACGCAAGGTCTGAGCGAGGCGTCAGAGTGAGCAGCAGGCTGAGAGCCCCATCAGAACCCTGAACTGGAGGAGGACCCTAATTTCATGGCCACCTCCCCATGGCCTTGGCAAGGTCTTAGCTAATGAACAAAACATCAGCAGTACCACTTGGAGCTTCGGCTCTGTGAAAGAGCCCCTGGGTGACAGAGCGCCCTGTGTGGTGTGAAAAGCGTTGCTTTCACCCCGAGCACCTCCTAATCAGAGGGAAGAAGCAGTGGCCTCCAGAGGTCTGAGCTGGGGTGGCATGAACCTGAAAGGAGGTGTCCTACACACTACCACAGCCCTCACTCCATGCCAGCCAATCCTAAAATGTCCTGAAGTCCCCAGGAGCTCCAGCTGAAGGTGCAGAGAGAGCACCGCCCCTCAGGTGATCATTTTTGCCACCCTCCAGGGTAGGGAGCCCTGCCACAGCTGATTAGTGTAACCCATTAAGGACACAGCTTACAAATGGCCCCATGGTTCCCCGCATCTCATTTGCATTGAGCTGTTGTTACCTTATTGATTATATTAAATTAGGAGATGGCCACACTGCCTGCGATGCAACAATTATCATCATCAAACCAATTAGCACCAAATGGGATGTGGTCCCCATGGCTCCAGCGCTGCACTCAGCTCTTTCCACCACTGCCCACCTGGCTTATGAAACAATTATGTTTCTAATGAAATCCAGCAATCAGCAGAAATCTTCCCAAGAGGCTCACTCCTTGCCTGGCTCCATGTCTGGGTGTCTTGTCACATGAGAACAAACAACATGATATGATGGGTATCTCTGGTAACGCCACAAACTGCTCCTTGCCACAGAAAGGCTCAGTCAGCTGGGCACAGTAACACACACTTGTGATACCAGCCACTTGGGAGGCTGAGGCAGGAGGATCTCTGAGAGTCCAGTGGCAGCCTGAACTACATAGTGAGTTCAAGGCCAGCCTGAGCTACGTATCAAGATTCTGTCTCAGAAAAAAAAAAAAAAAAGTTTTAGTCTCAGTCTCAGATACAGACCCACACACAACAGACTAATATACCCACATATCTGAGCATAGCTGCCACAGCAGCCTACACCCAGTGGTCATGTACAAGTATAGCCACACACACACCCTTCACCCCACACCTACGAGCAAGCACAGGCTAAGGAGACACAGGACACAGACCACACACACACACACACACACACACACACACACACACACACACCAGTGTCCTTGAAATGCTCATCACTTACCAAGCACACACAATGGACATGAATCGTTTTTTGGAGACTCTTTCAGCGGAATCCAGGGCATTTGTGGCAGGGGAGGGCTCCCCCTCCTCCTGGCTGCTAAGTGTAGACCCCCCCTGTGTGTTTGCCTTGCCTGCCTGCCACACTTTCTCAATGCTGTGGCCTGGAGCCTCAGCCTAGGGCAACAGCCTTGCTGCTTGCCCTCCAGGTCACCAGGGTGAGAGTGGGGGGTTGAAGGGCTGGAAAACAGGTATTCTGCCTTTTCCCAAAGAGGCGGTCTTAGGAGAGAATCTCTTCATGGAGTTCCCACTGGCAGGGGGAACTTCATTTGTAGCCCGCTTGACCCCGCACCCTTAACTGAGCGCTTGTCCTATGCCATCATGGAGCTACTTCTTCCTTCCTTCAATAAACACCTCCCACCGGTGCAGGGGCACACACCTGTAACCCCAGCTACTTGAGAGGCTGAGGCAGGAGAGTCACAAAATAAAGCCAGCCAGCCCAGGCGGCATAATGAAACCTAATCTCAAAATTAAAAATTTTAGGGCCAGGGAGATAGCTCGGCGGTCTAAGCACCTGCCTGGCAAGCACAAGGACCCAGGTTCACAAAATAAAGAAATTACTATTTCTTACATGCTTCCTGTAAACTAAGTGCAGGGCTAGGTGCCAGAGACACCACAGAAAGGAAAGGTTTATTTAGCTCACAGTTAGTGGAGGTCTCAGTCCGTACTCGGCCGGCTCCAAGGCAGAGGGCCAGGGAGCAGGAAACAACAAAGAGCAGAGGAACGGCAGCAGCCGCGGCGTTTGTCAGGCTCACTTCCTTCTACACTGACTGCGAAGACCCAAGGCCGGCGTCCTCCAAGGAAGCGGCAGGGGCTGGGAGGACAGGGGCTCGCCGTGAAGATCAAGACTCCCCGAGGAACTGGCGTGCGGGAGCCTTCCTCAGCCCCTCTGTGCTGAGTCACTCTAGGGCAGGCCCTCCGGGCCCTGGGGGCCACCCACACGCCAGGGCGTGGGATCACCAAGCCGACCGATCCAGCCAAGCTTCCGACGGAGGTCTCAAGTCGACACCGTGTATCAACCACCACGGAGACAGCGCGAAGGGCCCGTGGTGGGTGGGCGGTGCAGGCGGTGGGCGGCAGTCCCCAGCGCAGCAGGGCCTCCAGCAGGCGTGGAGAGAGTGAGCCAGGGGCCTGCACAGACGGTGCCCGCTTCATGGACTCCTCTCAGCTCCCGCAGATGAGGACCAGTGTCACTTCTAATTTATAGGAAGGAAAACTGAGGCTCAGAGAAGCAATGAGACAGGGCCAGGTCACACAGCTCTGACGACACCGAGCAGAGAGTGGTGGGGTCTGCCTGTTCCAGCTCCACGTACACGCTTAACTCCGGGCCCTCACTCACCCCAAACACACCTCTGCCTGCTGGGCTGTGCCAGGGCTGTCCACACAAGGCTGGGCCCTGGCTAATGTCACGTGGTCATGACCGTCACAGCTGGGCCAGTCTCCCATGCCAGCGCTTCCCACATACATTATTACAACGTGCCTGAGTGTCGCCGCCAGCAGAGCTTACAGCTACAAACACCACTAATAACTCTTGCCATCAGCTCTAATGGGCCGTGCAGAGTCTTTCACACAGACACAGGGAGGCTCCAGAGGGACTCCTGTGGGTGCAGGAAATGCCACCCCCAGGAGCGAAGCCCTCACCGTGTCGGCCGCTTCACACTCCCAGAGCTGCCTTCTGCCTCCGTAACTCCGCCTCAGCCACTGAGCTGTCCTGGCTCTCTGGCTTCTTCCAGCTAGAGTGGAAGAGAGGGCAGTGGGACCCCGTGATGAAGGGCTGAACACCAACTGTGGGTTCCAGCTTGAAGAAGGAAGGGAGCCCCTTAAGCAAAAGGGACAGCAGAGCTTCCAAGCAGTTGCCAGTCAGGCCTCCCAAACAAGCAGGGCTCAAAGAACACCTGTAAGGAAATTTTCCATGTCAAGAGCTGTAGAGGGGTGGGCCAAATAGCCCAGTGGATTAAAGTTCCTGGAAGCAGGCGCAGGAGCCAGGGTTTCCATACCGGGGCCTGCGGTGCTGGCCCCGCCCCCGGGGCATGCTGAGGTAGCATGATCCCAGCACTTAGGAGGCTGTAAACAGGAGAATCACTATGAGTCCAATCTAGTAGTGAGACCCTGAACACCCTGTAGACCCTTCCCTAAAATACCAAAAAAAAAAGAGCCGTGGAGTCAGTGCTCAGGATAGACATCTCCTGTAACTGCCGCAACAAGCCCATAGACAAGAATCAGCCCCTTGCTTGTGGTCACACAGCCAGCAAGTAGAAGAGCTGGGATTTGAACCCAGGTCTGCCTGGCCTCATGGAAGGTGTCTTGACTGAGGTGCTGACATCAGGGAGGTACAAGAGGGGCAGCAGAGGGTTGGGACCTGTGCCACTGATCATCCAGCCAAACCCCTTTCATGACAACTCCTGGGGAAGTGGGTGGAGGAGAGGGAAGGGGAAAGGGGGAGGAGAATAGACAGAGGAGGAAAAAGAGAGCAACTGAGAGAGAAAACAAAGGAGGAGGGAACAAAGGAGGCAAGGCAAGGGGGCTTGGGGAGACGGCTCAGTTGAACAAGTGCTTCCCTGGCAAGCACAAGGGCCTGAGTTCAACTCCTCGTTCCACCAAAAAAAAAAAAAAAAAAAAGGAGGCCCTGCCTGCATGCCCCCTCCCCCTCACACCCATGTTCACCACATGTGCTCCGTCCTTCAGAACCTTCCAGAATGTGACAGGAATTAGACCACCTGCTCATCCACCAGAGCCACATGCACACGTGCACACATTAGCGCTGTCTTGGAGAATGGGGATTCACACGGCTCGTCTGTGAGCAGCCATGAGCCTGGCCCCATTCCCACACACCAGGCACAGCTCTGCATATCTGCCTGAAATGTCAGCTTCCAGCCTCACACCTGAATGCCAAACTCCCCTTTATCCCTCAACACCCAACTCAAATGTCACTGCCTCTGTGAAGCCACCCAAGACTCCTCCAGGTTGTGAGACCAGAATGAGGCAGAAATGCATGGAAAATGAAATCCCTCCCACACCCCACTCCAATTTCATCTCCCGAAGGTTGCTACAGATGGTGGATATCTTTATACATGATTTCTAGGCCCACACAAAAGCCAAAAGAAAAAAAAAAAGCATGCATGGACTTTTTTGTTTGTTTGGTTTTTATTTGCCTAATAAAAACAAGGCTCACATTACTCCAGCTTTGCTTTTTTCTCTTTGAGTATCGAACACAATCTCTGAGGTCAGCACATCTGGACAGACTCCCTCCACCTTAGCTGTGTGACCATCCACAGCAGGGTCCCTAAACCACTTCTCTTCTGAGCTCTGTCATCTCCAAGACCACAAATGGTGCTGGAGTCAGCATCGTTACATCCGCCTCTGTGTTCCAGTGATTTGATTCCCACAGGATGATTTACAAATCAGAGTGTGTTTGTCCTTTAAATTTTATTTGGTGGGCTGGAGCCGGCCAAATAGCTCAGCAGATTAAAGTGCCTGCAAGCTGGTGCAGGGACCAGGGGTTCAGTTCCCAGCCTGCTGTGCCAGCCCCACCCCTGGGGCGCGCTGAGATGGCAACTGAGACTGGGTGTGGCGGAGCGCACCTGTAATCCCGGCTCAGGGAAGGCTGAAAATGAGCACCACTACGAATCAGGGCTGCATAGTGAGACCCTGTACAAAACACATAAATGAAAAAATAAGATAAAATAAATTTTAAATAGCACTAATTTTGTTCACAAACATTTAGAGAAATCCTCACTCCCCAGTGATAAATGGCAGAATTCTTTTCCCATATCACTACCAGAACTGGACGTTATCAGCATTGTAGTGGTCTAATACAAATATTTTATTCTTGCCACTAGATGCACAATAATACCAACCTCCTGGAACTGGTATGAGGTTTATATAAGCTCTAATGTAAAATACAGTTTCCAGCATGTAAGTCCTTAATGAACATCAGCCCTATATATAACTCTGACATTATCACAAATTTAAGGAAGATCTGGGAAACAGTAACTTTAGATTCAGGTAACAGTACTGTTTAAATCAACTTGGACTCCTATATGTGCTCTCAAACTGGCTGAGTGGCTCCGGGTGAATCACTTAACCTTCTAGAGCCTCATCTGCTTCAACTGTAAAATGGCATAATGCGCCCCACACTTTCTCCTTCACAAGTCCATAGCAGCTCAGGGCAATTCATAAATCATCTTGAGAGACTGGAAGCCCCAGCCAGGTTGGAGCAGTGTGCTGACATTCCTACCCTGGAGCAGGCAGGATCTCTGGGCAATTGCCTCCCAGCCACTGCTGGGAGGAGCAGAGACCCCGTGACCCTTGGGACCCATCCTTTCAACCAGGTGGCCATGCCCTGGGAATCTTTGAAGACATGGATGCTATGTGCATGTAAGCATACGGTCACCTACAGGGCTCCGGGGAGGGACTCTTTCCACTCACAGGTGTCCCCTGGTCCTGACATTATTGCCAGCTGCCAGTAACTTCACCATTAGAGGCCGTTCCTACCTACACCAGGCCCTGGAAATAACTTCCAGAGTTGTTCATTGAACATTTCCTGAGCATGTGCCCTGAGAAAATCCATGGTCTGGTCAGGCCCAGGCTCACACTCCCAGGAGCTACCTCTCCAGCCCTGCCTTCCCTCCAAGCTTCAGATTCATGTTCCCATCTGTCTGCTGGAGACTTGCCCACAGTGTCCTATGGGCCTCTCACATTGAACTCATTCCATAATGACTCAGTGGCTTTCTCCATTACCTGCTCTCCTGTTTCACAACTCAGGGCCTGGCCTCCCTGCTCTTATGGCCACCACACCAAAAGGAACACCTCCCCTCCTTACCACCTGCATCACCCCAGTTACCCAGCCTGTGAATCCAAGGGCCCCAGCTTCATGTCCAGGACAGGACAAGAGGAGGTGGATGAGACAGACTAAAGAGCCACAGACCCCTGCATGCTCACCCCGAAGTAAATGCCACCTCAAACCTGAGCCCTCACAGCCCATCCTGGTCCTGGCCCGACCCTGCCCTCCAGGCCAGGCAAGTAGTTCATCGCCTCACTGGTCAGAGAATGCAACCACTCACCTGACCACTCTGACTGCCCTCTGCCCTCCAATCAACCTCTTCCATGCAAACAGATTAACCTTCCCAAATTCCCAACTGGATTATGTTACATTCTCAAGAATCTTGTAGACTCACCATCACCCACTGAACTAAGTCCCAGGTCATGCGAGGGACCCCACTGCCACGATCAAATCTCTTTCTTTGAAACTCAGAACTAGTATCTGACTGGGCTATGAATGAGCTGACACGAGAGCAGCCCAGCCATAGGCTAGTTAAAAGCCTATCACATGGCCTAACATAAGAGACACTAGTTATGGGCTAAGCCAATCAGATTTCTTCTCCCAGGATTTTGAACTAGGAGGAAAAAGAGAATTTTCTGGTAGCAAGACCAAAAAGCAAATGCAAGCAACTGATCTTAAGTCATGTTAAAAGGAATAATAGACTGCTTCCAGCTATATGTGGACGAGGTCCTGGGACCATCTTAAACCCACTGTGCCTCACTTCCCCATGACTTCCAGCCCTGTGACAGCTTCTCTCATTGGATTTCAGGAGCTTGCCCTTGTAATACCATGAGGGGCCTTAAAGAGGTAGTGTGAATGGACGTCTGATCCATAAAACCGCAGCTCTGGAGGTTCTGCACAGAAAGGTGACCTGGAATCAGTCACCTCTCATGCCAGTCCTTTCTCTCCCCTGCTCTACAGTACATTTGAGCTCTGGAAAGAACCTGCCTACTCCCAGCTCCCCAGTCAAGAGACTCAGACAGTTACGTGAAATAATGTCCCTCATCCCTCTCCCAATCCCAGTTCTAGGAGCCTGAAAAGAAAATCTGACCATATTTGGATCAGCTATCCAGCTGGCCGTGAGCCAGAAGACCACCTCATCAATTTACTTGCTGTCACTCCTGAGTCTTTGAATTCTTCTTCTTGGTTAACCTTAGCCATCCCCAGATCTTCTGCACCATAGCTGGGTCCTCAGAGAGTTTCTGGGGCCAGACCAGAAGACAGATGCTGGCTGCCTTTCCTGACTGGGCTATCTGCTCACCCAGGTTTGACACTGGCTGAGGAAGACAGGGTCCCATCAAGACTTAAACCAGATGGTGCAGGCGTAATCCCAGCACTCGGGAGGCTGAGGCAGGAGGATTGTTGTGAGTTCGAGACCAGCCTGAGCTACAAAGTGAGCTTAAGGCCAGCCTGAACTGCATAGTGAGACCCTGTCTCAAAAAGACAAAAAAAAAAAAAAAAAAAAAAGACTTGAACCAGAGGCAGCTGTCTGGAGAAGCATGGAAACCCCTGCCCCTACCAGCCAGCCCCCAGATTGGCTGTGACACTCAGCCACCCATGAGAGAAGGGGCATCCAGCGCTTCTGTGCTGTTCCAAAATGCTAGACATCTCATGCCCACAAATAATAATCATGATTTTCTATAATTATTATTTGTGTGTTTTGCATAATTGTCATAATTATTATCATCAGCTCATCAGCCTCTCATCCCAGCATGCTCCTCCCATCCTGAGCCTGATCACATGGGCCCCCTTGCCTGCCTCTGCCTTGGAAATGGGATAGGGTGGCCCTGCTCATCCTTCCACGGTATTTCTGGCCTCAGCGTGAGCTCTGCACAGGGCCTGTGCTATATGCGGGAAGTGAAACAGGAAGTGCCAGAGCAGCTTGCTGGCTCACTCATCCCGGAAGAGTTTGGTAAGGTCTCTCTGCTTCCCTCCAGCCAGCAGCACGACACAGCCACCTCATCCCAGCTGAGGAGAGCAGACTGGCAGCAGCTCCCTCTGATCTACTATGCTCAGCGTCATCACATCAATAGCTCGAGATCAGTCATGGTGAGAATGTTTACACCACCGACATGGGCAGAAGAGCTTCTGCTCCAGAAGCAATGTCTAAACACTTGACAGCTTGCCCTGAAATCCATCACTGACTGTAGAGAACATGTCAGTCCCCTTCAATAGTGCAAAGTCTCCAACAGAGCCTCTGAAACCCTGCCTGCCAAGCTCCAGCCCGTACCAGCTTCCTCCTCGACCAAATCCCCACATCCTTCAAGAACTCTCTATGCCCCAGAGAAGTCGTCTCCTAGCTCACACTCTCTGGCCTCCAGTCTCTGCCTGAAACCCCTTCTCCATCGGCTGCCTGGGCTTAGATGCCCATCTCCAGGGAAGGCCTCTTGACCACAGCTTGGGTCAGACACGCTGGCCTGGAGCTCCCTGGCCCTCTCCCATAGCAGCACACTGAACGATCAGCATGCATGCATCTATGGTTCTGCTCACTCCAGGGTCTGGAGAGCGAGAGTCAAACATAATGCAGTGTCTGGCACAGAGCCTAACGTTGTTGAGCTGAACAGGATCCAATTGAATTGAACCAAATAGAATGAGCACCATACCCAAGACAGGCTGTAGTCAGTGTCTTTACAGAGGACAGAATAGAGTGAGCTGGGCACAAGAGTGGAGCACGGCATCTGGTGGACAGGCATCCTGCATGCATCTTGGCGTTCAGCAGCCGCCCCAGGCATCGCCACTCTGCATCCTGCCTGCCTCTTCCTGGGTGCCCTCAGCAAGCCCCAAGCCACCCCCCTTTGGTCCCGGTCCACTTTCACTTCACCTGGCTTTGAGAACAGGAGCTGCCTCCCCATCTCTCTCTCCAGTCACACCCCAGGACCCTGTGAAGTAATTGCTCACATCTGCAGAGGAAGGAATGAGGGCCACCTATTAGAGAGTAAAATTGTTTTGAAACAATGTGCTATTTCTTGCTCATCAAAATATGCAGACTAAGGCTCCTATAAGGGAGCTAACATTTATTGAGAACTGTCAAGGAACAAAACAAAGACCAGCAAGATGAAATTAAATAGCCACAGAATAAACAGCACAGTGCCTGGTGCTTGCCGTGCCAGAGGTCCAGCACTGCCACGACACTCTGGGCTGAGGGAGAGGTGCCAGGACTGCAGCACCGGAAAGGGCCATGGCCACGTAGAGGGTCTGCCACTTGAGGGTGCAAATGAGCACTCCTCCAAGGACAAGTTGCAGGACCAGTCTGTCACTCCACACAGCCACACAAAGCAAATCCTTTGTTCACAGGTTCAGCCATCTCCAGTTGAGTCCAGTGAGCATGTGCACGTGTTACAAGGTGGCAACACCCTTCCAATTTGACACCTCGTAGGCAAGCCCACTGAGGTTACCTCAGTGGCAGGCCAAGGAGTACGGCCTCGTCATGCAAGCGGTAGAGAGATCAATAAAGGGTTTTAAGCAAGTTTGGGGAAATGTACTGATTACAGTGTGGAGAACAGAAGGAGGAGGAGGAAGAGGAAGAGAAGGCAGGAAAGGAGGCAGAAGAGGGGAGAAGAGAGGTGGGGAGGCCAAATCAGAGACTGCTGCAACAGCTCAGAGGGCCGGAAGAGGATTTCCTGTGCAGCTCCCCTGCAGGTAGGCTTTTGGGAATTAAAGGACCCTGGAGGCTGAGCAGAGCTCCTATGCAAACTTCCATCCAAAACATTCCTCCCTCTAAAGATATCTCTTTCAAGTGTAACTGGGGTGGCAGCAGGACAGAGCCCTCCAGCACAGAGCCTGGGGGAGGAGAAGGGACCAGAAACCAAGGCCCAAAGTCTGCAAAAAGCTTGGCCCAAGGGCAAAGACCTTGAAGCTGGCCCCAGGGGCCCATTCATAGACTCAAGCACACTCCCAGGCACACCCAGTTCACTAACCCAAAAGATAGACAACTGCACCTCACCCACACTCTGTCTCTCATCCAACCCAGGACTCCTATAGCACCTGCCTCCACCCCCCCCACGAAAATGACCACCACCCACCCAAACCCTCCACCCAGCATCCAGACATCATATGCTCAGTCCCATGCGCACCCCACCTAGACCCACACCCCTCACACCAGTCACAGAACACACATTCTGTGCACACAGACACTGAACACCTGGCCCAGCAAGGAAGCCAGCCTGATCCATCACAGATGGACAGGTCAGCGTCCCCCACACCACTGGACCAAGGGCCCAGGTCCCACCCAGCCTCCACTCCCTAAGCTGTGCATCCATAGGACAGGGGCTACCTGAACGGGGCTCCTTCATGCAGCCCACAGAAAGGCAATGTTCACTTAGGTTAAGCACAGCCTTGAAGAAAGGACAGCAGCTCCCCGTCCAGACAGTGTGTGCTAGAGTCCTGTTCACACCAACAAACCGTGCAACCACATCTGTCAAGTTCCCTCATCCTGATTGACAGTGCGCCTCCACCTATAAATGACAGAAAATCTCTGCAGTCAAAGGCCACTCTAGGCCAGCCAGATAGCTCAGTGGACTAACGTGCCTGCTTAGGCAGAGTGTGGCAGCTAGGGTTCAATCCCCACTGTGCTGCACCGGCCCCGCCCCTGGGGGGGAGTTGAGACTGGGAGTGGTAGCACGCCTGTAATCCCAGCACTTGGGAGACTGAAAACAGGGGAATCACAGGAGTCTGATCTGTGTAGTGAGACGACCCTGTAGATCCTGTACTAAATACATAAAGAAGGCCACTCTCAATGAATTAAAGTGCATGCTATTCCTAATGTGTACAATATATCCCATGAGCAGACCCTCTGGTTTCACTCACCAAACATCATTTTGACCCCCTCCAGAAAACAAGTGTTGAACAAATACTGGGAGAATACTGCTATAAGGAGACACCAATTAGCTGGCCTGCTTACGAGGCTCCATGCCCCTGGCCCTACCTAGCCCACAGCCTGCCAAGACGGGGCACCTGGCACACTGGGCAGGCACATGGCACCTGGCACTGCTTGCCTAGCCTTGAGGAGGCTCTGGCCTGCAAGGCGGCTGTCAGTCTAGAGGCTGGCTGAATGTGTTGTGCCTGGAGGGGCTGTGAGCTTTTCAAAGCCCACACCTGCCTGTGTGTGGCCTTCAGGGAGCCCGGGGGGAGCAGCAGATGGATCCGACTGGAGGAGAGAAGAGAGGGAAATGCCTTCAGACCCCAAAGCTCCGCTTCCCCACTGGCTCTGCTAGACACAAGAACACAGGTGGCGCGCAGGCCAACCCCCAGACAGACACACTCCAGATGACACAACAAATAGAGACACACTTAGACAGCTTCGACTCTGGGCACACAGTGACACACATGTAGCACCGAGAGAAAGCACCCAGCCAGACAGGAAGAAGCCCAGAGGAACCCACAGGCACACAGTACCTCCCTCAGGGGTGTACACACACACACACACGCACGCACGCACGCACGCATGCACAAACGCACGCACGCACGCATGCACAAACGCACACACGCACACACGCACACAGGAGTTTCTACCACTCTGGCAGGGCATCACTGAAGTGACCGTGTAAGCCCCTGGGTCCTGCGGCTCCTTGGTCTCCGATAGGACTACCCTGATCCATCGGCCAGATCTTACGTTGTGCAGGTACCCCTCTCCCCACCTCCAGTTCACCCAGGAATCTAGAGGACCGGGTCTGACCAGCCCACCGACACAGACCCTCCCGCGGTGAAGGCGCCCATCCGCGCTCCGCGGCTGCCCCCTGCTGGACAGAGTCGGCCGTGCCCGGCTGCCTGTGCATCCTTCTGAACTGCGCAGCGCCACCGGACGACAGGGGAGCCAGGAACTTTTGGCCCATGAAAGAGACACACCTGAGTCCCAGCTACTAGGCAGGAGGATCCCTTGAGACCAGGAGCTGCAGGCCAGCCGCGGCAACACGGCCCAGACACCTGGGACCCGCCCGACACCACCGTCAGCCATTCTTCATCTTTTTATCTTCTCAGCCCCGGCACTGGTGATTGAGCCCAGGGTTTTACTCAAGATAAACAAGCACACCCACTGAGCTATACCCCCAGCCTTTTTAAAACTTTCCTGAGTCAAGTCACACTCGGTGGTTTATGCTGGCCTTGAACTTGCATCTTCCTGCCTTGGCTTCCTGGGTTGCTAGGATTACAGATGTGCACCACCACAGGCAACCACACTTCCCACCTAAGGAAAGAATGTTAGTGGAAATCGGTGTACACTTCAACCATGGCCTGCCGCCCAGAGACACTCGGAGACAGGAGGCAAAGGGCATCTTCCCAGAAAGGGCCAGGCCTAGATTCTCTCCTCAGCCCAGCTCCAGGCTGTGGGTTTTGTTATTTTTTTTTCCACATTCTTCTTAATTTTTCTGACAAGTGCAGATGCTACTGCAGCTGACAATCAGGCTGTTGGTGTGAATGGAAGGGTGGATCCAGCCCCTCATTTGTCTGCTGAAAGAATGGAATTGGACAAGGAAGCAGCTGTACTTTGGAAGGCCTGGGGGATCCAGCGGTGGTGGGAGAGGAGGGCCCCAAGCAGGACAGTGGGTGCAGGAAAGGATGGGGAGTCAAGCTGCCCAGCTGCCCAGGGGCTTCCTGGACAGGCTCCGTCCCCAGGCCTTTCCTCTTTGGGTCTCTCACTACCTTTTTTCTTCCCTTCTTTCCAGGGATTGTGCTACCCCTGGGAAGCCCTGGATGAAACAGACAGAAGCAGTGCCCTCAGGGGGCTCCAAGTCCAAGAAACAGCAGGAGTGGACCGTCCAAATCCAATGGAGCAGATTCAGGGGCCCCTCTGTGCCCTGCAGAGCATGCCCACATTTCCCTTCTGCCAGAGATGCAGCAGTGTACCTGCTTCCTTGGGGTTCTGAGACCCCCGAGGGAATCACCTGGCCCACAGTGAGCTCCTCCCACGCCCAGTGTCTCAGGAACGGCAGCTCTTCCAGGCCCCACAAGGCCTCTACTCCCTTCCCTCGAAGCCCAGAAGGGCCTCTGAGGCCTGAGCACCACCTCTGCTGGTGCAAAGCTCCTGTCTGCCCATGGCACTCATGTGGACCACACGTGACTCGCCACAGGGAGCTCCAGCTCCTCCAGCTAAGCTGGCAGGAGAGGACCCCAGAGACTCTGAAACTCTAGGCTCAGCAGAGCCTGAGTCCCACTTGGAGTGAAACACCTTCCTGCTTAAACCAGACATGCCTACCTCGCCAGTCTCACAGGAAACCCAAACCCCTATTGGCAAAGAGACACTCTGCTGCTTCTCAGCTGGACAATTCTTCCTGAGATCTAGCCTCATGCTCAACACATGCCTGGATAAACAAAATATGGTCTATACACATAATGGGATCATACCCAGCCTTAAAAGGAAGTACACAACTGGGAAAATAGCTCAATGACATAAGCACCTGTCTGGCAAGGTCCTGAGTTTGATTCCCAATACAAAAGAAAAAAAAAAAAAAAAAAAGAAGAAGAAGACATTTAGGACATTATGCCAAGTGAAATAAGTCAATCACAAAAGGACAAATATAGCCAGGCAGGATGGTGCATGCCTATAATCCTAGCACTCAGGAGATTGAGGCAGGAGGATCTCTGCAAGTTCAAAGCTAGCTGTGGGCTGCATAGTGGGTTCAAGGCCAGCCCAGACTATATAGAGAAACCCTGTCTTCCCAGGAAAAATAAAAAGGGACAAATATATTATTTCAACATATGAGATATACAGAGGAATAAACTCATGAAGACAGAGCAGAATGGAGGGGCACAGCTGAAGTGCTTTCATAGCATGCAGACAACCCATTTCATTCCCATTACCTCAAAAAGAAGAAGAAAAAAAAAAAGACCATGATTGCTGGGGCAGGCAAGGGAGGAATAAGATTAGTGTTTCCTGGGTGAGAGAATGAAAAGCTCTGGAGAAGATGGGTTGTACAGCAACAACACGAATGCATTTAACTTAATGTCATGAGCTACATGCTTAAGGTGGTGGCAGCGCTCAATTTTTACATATTTCACCACAATAGAAAGGTTTGATTTTTTTTGGAGTTTGTTCATTTTAAAAAAAGAAACAATGGTGTGCAATTTCAAAACAAGCTTGTAGGAGAGTAAGAATGGTTAGTTATATTGTGTATTGTTATCTTCAAAGTATTTGCTCCTATTACAAGACATAGGCATGAAAAACTGATCAAACAGCATAACACAAACCTTTTTTTTCCTTTTAAAAAAAAGTTCAAGGGCTGGCTAGATAGCTCAGCCGACTAAAGCACCTGCTTAGACAGGCACAGCAACCAGGGTTTGATCCCCACCATGCCGTGCTGGCCTTGCCCCCGGGGCACACTGAAACAGCAACTGAGACTGGGCGTAGTGGCACCTGCCTGTAATCCCAGAGCTTGGGAGGCTGAACACAGGCGGATCACTATGAGTTTGATCTGTGTAGTGAGACCCTATAGACCCTGTACTAAATACAAAAAAAAAAGAAGAAAAAACTTAAATATTTTATTTATTTATTTGGTACAGTGTCCCTCTACACATCTTGGACTTATAATGATCCTCCTGCCTCAGCCTCCCCAGTGCTGGAATTACAGGCATCCCCTACCACACCTGGTTTTAGCGGCCAGCATGGTGCGCCTAGGGTTCCAGGGCAGGCACAGCATGGAGTACCAGGGATCGGGCCCAGGTCCTTGAGCTTGCCAGGCAGGTACTTAGACCACCAAGCTATCTCCCTAGCCCCTCTTTTCCATTTTGTAAATGTTTCTTTTGTTTCTTTCTTTTCTTAATTTATGTATTTGGTACAGGGTCTCACTATGCAGCTTGGACTCATAGTGATCCTCCTGTTTTCAGCCTCTTCAGCCTGGAATTACATGTATGCACTACCACATCTGGACTCAGTAGCCAACTCAGCGCACCCAGGGGTGGAGCCAGCATGGGACATGGTGCCAGGGATCGAACCCCGGCCCCCAAACTTGCCTAGGCAGGTGCTTATTCTGCTCAACTATCTCACCCACCCTAGTAGTATAACTATCCTAACCATTTTGCATATGTGTATGTATACATATTTATTCATTTATTTTTCCTTCTAAAAAGGTTTTAATTTAAAAGGAAAAACAAGTCCAGAAAATAAACAGGCAGGTGTGACTCTAAGTCCAAGGCCGCGTGTTCCAGCACTTGGCATAGGGCTGGGTACAGGCCATCTCCCTGGACTCAGCAGTGCCTGCCTCATCACTGCCACCAAGCAGTCTTTTCCTAAGTAACCCAGCGCCTGTGCTGGGGTACAGGCGTGGCTCATTTTCTCTCCTGTAATTCCTCTGTAATGATCCCGAGCCCCTGAAGCCCAGCTGCAATGGTACATGCATTCCTCCAGGAGGTGCCTAAGGCAGGCCAGATGAGGACTCTCTATGCACTCTGCACCCCATATTGGCCCCGAGCCCTTGGAGTCAACTGAATCTCCAGGGCACCTGCCTTCTTGAAGTTCCCATTGGTCCACAGAGCTCCATCTCCACTAGTAGAAAACTGCTTAGGGGCAGGTGATTTCCAGCTGTAGAGAAAACAGCTCCAAGATTAAGGTTTCCTTATCCTCTGAGATATCAACCAATGGTGTACCTAATTTGCCAATCTTTGCTTGAACACATGGGTTCCTCCTTGCCTCCTTGAACCACCCAGTGCCAGGTTTTCATGTTGATCATGCTCGTGTGCTGCATGAGAATTGCATTTCTTTATTCAGAGAATTAGGACTGGGACAGTGCTTGCCTGGTGTGCATAAGGTCATCCAGGACAACCGCAAAATCTTAAGAACTGTGATTTGGCATCAAGGAGAACTCGGAGTGGCCACACAGAGACCTGCAGGCTGCTGGCCGCCCCCCAGGTCCAGATGACTTTTCTCCTGGCCGCCTCCACTCTTCTGCCTCCTGCACTGTTTTCCTTTTTTCCTCTCCTCCCCAGCCCCTTCCTTCTCATCTTCCTGCTCTTCTTCTTTTTCCTCCTCTCCCTTCTCCTCCTCTTCTTCTTTGTCTTCTTCAATCCCTCCCAATGTATCTATTCCTCCTGCCTCCATTCACTGTGGTCAGTGTCAACTGAGGGCCAGAGCTTCTATGCCCAGTCTTGGGGTCCCTATCCTAAGAGCAGCACTGACAGACCCTTCAATTCTCTCTACATCTGACAACCTTGCTGTCCCTGCTCCCACCCCAGGCATTAGAGCCAGGTCCCAAACATGGGAAGCTATACTCAATATGCAGGTGTGACCAAAGAGTATTTAACATCTCCACCTGCTCTTCTGTACCAGGATTTCCTCTTTCAGGGCTCTACCTAGAAAAACAGGTCTGTTATGCAAACCAACAAATGTAACATACCATATTAACAGAGCCAAGGACAAAAAACTACATGATCATCTCAACAGATGAAGAAAAACATTTGATGAAGTCCAGCACCCATTCATGATTTTTTTTCATTTATTTTTATTTTATTGAAATACAAATGTCAATCAGACAGTTTCAAAACACCATAACCATACAGAGTCGATGAGATAATACATTGCAAACTGTTTTCATAATGTTTTGGTATTGTACAAGGTGCATACACGATATTATATTTACAGGTTTTTATACAGCTGAATTATATCAAAGATTGAATAATTATTTACCTAGTGGATGACCATAGCACTAAAAGCCGACATAATATTCTTTCCAACCACCACCATTCATGATTTTTTAAAAAACCCTATAGAAAACTGCAATAGAGATCTTTATGTCAATCTGATAAAAGGCATCTATGACAAACCAACACCCTACCTCAGATTTTTGGTCAAAAACTGAAAGCTTCTATTCTAAAATCAGGAACAAGCCTGGGATATCCACTACCCTCACTTTTATTCAGTACAGCCCAGGAAACATTAGCCAGAGCAGTTAGACAAGAGAAAAAAATAAAAGAATAACTATAGGAAAGGAAGAATTTAAATTATCATTACTGGCAAGTGCAGGAACCACAATTCAATCCCTGGCCCCACATGCCATTCCAGCCCCACCCCCAGGGCAGGCTGAGCTGGCTACAAAAAATATATATCTTTTCTTCCAGTTTATATGATATTCTATATAGAAGATCCCAAAAACCTCACCAAAAGACTTCTAGATCTAATAACCAAATTCAGTGGTATAGTGAGATATAAAATCAACACTCAACTTCCTTACACAAATAAGAAACTCACTGAGAGAGAAATTAGGGAAACACCACCTTTCATAACAGCATCCAAAGAAACAGAACAGCCAGGAATCTAATGAAGGAAGCAGAACATATCCTTATGTTGAAAACTACAGTGCACTGAAAAAGGAGATTGGAGAGGATATCAGAAAATGGAAAGCTGTCCCTTGTTCTTGGGTAGGAAGAGCCAATATAGTGAAAATGGTCACATTTCCAAAATTATAATACAGTTTTAATGCAATCCCAGGCACAGCACCAATAGCATACCTGGCAGAATTGGAGAAAACAACCCTAAAATTCCTTTGACCTAGAAGAGAATAGCACAAGCAATTCTGGGCAGCAAAGGCAAGACAGGGTTTATCACAGTCTCTCATTTGAAATTATTCTACAAAGTTACAATGATAAAAACAGCATGGTACTGGCAAATAAGTTGACCCCAGGGATTAATGGAACATCAGAAGATGCAGAAGCAGCACCAGACACATCCAACCACCTTCCTTGTCTGTGACAAAGGGACCAAATACCTTCCCTGGTAGAAAGATAGGCTCGTCAATAAACCGTGCTAGGAAAACTGGCTTTCCACATGCTGAAGATTGAAGCTAGACCCATATCTCTCACAATGAACTGAACTAAAATCAAAATAGGTCAAAGGGGCTGGTGAGATAACTCAGCAGACCAAGCACCTGCTTAGGCAAGCACAGGGCCCGGGGTTCAATCCTCTACACTTTTTTTTTTTTTTTTTTTTTTTTTGGCAGAACTGGGGATTGAATTCAGACCCTTACACTTGCTAAGAAGCGCTTATTCTACTGAGCTATCTCCCCAGCCCTCTGGGGTTCAATCCCTGACACCTGTGCTGGCCCTTCCCCCGGCATGTGCTAAGCCAGCCGCTCAGACTAGATGTGGTGGCACATAGAGTGAGAACAGGAGGATCACTACGAGTCCAAGCTGAGTAGTGAGACCCTGTACCAAATGCAGGGGTTTTTGTTTTGTTTTGTTTTTATATGTTAAGACAGGGTCTACAGGGTCTCACTATGTAGATCGGACTTGTAGTGATCCACCTGTGTTCAAGCCTCGCAAGAACTGGGATTACAGGCACACACCATCACACCCAGTCTCAATCACTGTCTCAGCATGCCCCAGGGGCAGAGCCAGCATGGCACACAGGGGATCAAACCCCAGGCCCCTGTGTCTGTCTAAGTAGGTGCTTTAATCCTCTGAGCTGTTTGGCCAGCCTTTCCCAATACAGTTTTAAAAATGGATCAAAGATTTAAAACAGAAACACTAAACCTTCTGGAAGATACAATAGGTAGAATTGTTGAAAACAGGGCCAGCCAGATAGCTCAGCAGATTCGAAGTTTCGATCCCTGACATGCCGTGCCAGTCCTGCCACTGGAGAGGGTTGGGACAGTGACTGAGACTGGATGTGGTGGCGCACGCATGTGATCTCAGCCCTTGGGGGAGACTGAAAACAGGAGGATCATTACATGTCTGACCTGTGCAATGAGACCCCTGTACTAAACACAGAGAGAGAGAAGGAGAGAGAGAGGGAGAGAGAGGGAGAGAGAGAGAGAGAGA